>JAODAL010003062.1:0-181069 GCA_025379985.1 Phyllomedusa bahiana
TAGCTGGCCCCAGTAGTGATACTGCCCCCATATGATAGCGGGGCCCCCAGTAGTGATAGCCCCCCCCATGTGTACTCCCCCAGTAGTAAGCGGGCCCCCATAATGATAGCTGGCCCCAGTTATGATAGCTGGCCCCCAGTAGTGATAGCTGCCCCCAGTAGTGATATCGGGCCCCAGTAATGATAGCTAGCTTCCACAGTAGTGATAGCTAGCTGCCTCCAGTAGTGATAGCTGCCCCCATTAATGATAGCTGCCCCCCAGTAGTGATAGCTGCCCCCAGTAGTGATAGCTGCCCCCAGTAGTGATAGCTGGCCCCCAGTAATGATAGCTGCCCCCCAGTAGTGATAGCTGTCCCCCAGTAGTGATAGCTAGCTGGCCCCAGTAGTGATAGCTGCCCCCAGTAGTGATAGCTGGCCCCCAATAATGATAACTGGCCCCCAGTAGTGATAGCTGCCCCCAGTAGTGATAGCTGGCCCCCAGTAGTGATAGCTGGCCCCCAGTAATGATAGCTGCCCCCAGTAGTGATAGCTGGCCCCCAGTAGTGATAGCTGGCCCCCAGTAGTGATAGCTGCCCCCAGTAGTGATAGCTGGCCCCCAGTAATGATAGCTAGCTGCCCCCAGTAGTGATAGCTGCCCCCAGTAGTGATAGCTGGCCCCCAGTAGTGATAGCTGCCCCCAGTAGTGATAGCTGGCCCCCAGTAATGATAGCTGCCCCCAGTAGTGATAGCTGCCCCCAGTAGTGATAGCTAGCTGCCCCCAGTAGTGATAGCTGCCCCCAGTAATGATAGCTGGCCCCCAGTAATGATAGCTGGCCCCCAGTAGTGATAGCTGGCCCCCAGTAGTGATAGCTGCCCCCAGTAGTGATAGCTGGCCCCCAGTAGTGATAGCTAGCTGCCCCCAGTAGTGATAGCTAGCTGCCCCCAGTAGTGATAGCTAGCTGCCCCCAATAGGCAGCCAGGACAATTAAAAAAAAAAAAAAAGAAGAAGAAGAAGTCACTCACCTTTCCTGGATCCTCGGCCGAGCTCCTCCTCCCCGGCAGCCGACAGCAGCGAGCGGCGCGGGGGTGTGACGTCACTGCTCATCACACACCCGGCGCCGCTCATCGCTGCAGATGCGGCGCTCAGTGAGCGCCGCATCTACAGTGGAGGGGGAAAAAGCAGGGCGGAATGAAACCGCCGTTTTTTCCCTGAATGCACCCGCACCCCCTGAGCACAGTGGGGTTTCCTGCGCGACCGGATTACATTGGCCGCGAAAGACCATAGCCGCCCGGGGGGACTAAAGTCCCCCGGGCGGCTGGCATATTTTTACCCCGGGGGCCCGGGGAACCGGCAGGGGATTCACAAAGGGGCCCGGGTTTGCAGGTCCCGGCCCGGGGGTTTGGGGGCCCCCTGCATAGAGGACGGAAAAAAGGGAACCCCCCTCGAAAAACCCCTTTCCCTAGTCCATATAGGAGGGGAAATTAAAGCCTGGGCATCTTCTAGAGACAACGGGTTTAAAAATGATTGCTGGGGGGAAAAGGGGAAACCCCGGATAGTGGGGAATTCACTTTTTTCCCCCCCCGGTTCACCAATCGGGGGTAAAGATTAGTTTATCTTGTTTTTCTGATGATTGTGTAATTGCTTAAGATGCTCGGAACTTAGACATGCCATCTCTGACCCCCTTTCGATCAAAAATGGATTAAGCGGAAAAAACCCCCCAAGGGGAAAACTGACTTCTTTTGGGAAAATTTCCCCCTATCGGGGGAAAAATTTTGAGAACAAAAATGAGGCACAATCGGTCGGCCCCTTTCCTTATACTGGGCTACATTCAAAGGGGTGTTAAAGGAAAAAAATTTTTTACCCGCACAGACCCTTTACAAGGGGAAAATTTAGAAAAAGTGGAAAAAAAGGGGCCCGGCCAAGACTTTTAGGTCGACTTTTCCAGGGCCCTTCCCCAACTAAATTGGCACAGGAAAAAAAAGGGAAAATGGGAAGTGGCAAAAAGGGGAACCCCCCCGGGGCTTGGGGGAAACGGGGGGAAAGATAAACTAAACCCCATTTCCCGTCGACACTTTTCCCACAGGAAAAAAATCCGGGGAAAATCCTCCCAGGCTACCCCGGGACAAAAATGGGCCCCTCTTATAACAGCCATTCGCGCTTCTGGGGGGGGTGACCGCGGACCCGGCAAGTTTAAACAAGGACCCTGGGACAAATTTTTTTTCTTCCCTCAAACTCTCCCAGTCCTTATGGCGGGGGGGGGGGAAGGGCAGACATTTCTTTTTGGGTTGGGGGTTTGCCCCAATTCAGATTTTGCAAAGAGAACTTCTAATCTCAAAAAATAAAAGAAGAATTTGGGGAAATGAAAAACGACATTTAAAACCCTTGGTCAAACCCCCCGGGGCCCATGGGTACGGGGAGAATGTAAAAAACCCTTAAAAGATCATTTTTCAACCCGACTCTTCCCCAGTATTTAAATTTGGTTCTGAAAGGGGGGTTGTGCCCGTCCGGGGGAATCGAAGACAGCCTTTTTTAAAGGGTTATACCAAAAAAGGGGAGGTTTCCTCTTCCCCCCCACCTTTTATGGGCCTTTATCTGCTTATCGATGTAGATCAGAAATTGCGGTCAAAAAAAATTTCCCGGGACCGTCGGGTAGGGGCTAAGGGGCTTTCTCTTGTTGGTCCCTCAAAAAGGGGGGTTTCATAAAGGGAAGGGCAGGGGTTTGGAAAATCAGAAAAGGCGGGGCCAGCCATGGATAAAAAAAAAAATTTTCCCACCCCTGGGGACCCCCCCAAGTCAAAGTGGCCTTAGACGGGGAAAGGGCCTTTGAAAATGTCAAAATGGAGTGGTTTGGTTTGGTCTTAGATGAAAATTGGGGAAATTTCGGGGGGTTTTTAGGACCTTCCGGGAAAAGCGACTATAAAACCCCAAAAGCACGCGTACATACACCCGGCTTCATAGCATCCCCTGTCCACCTTAAAAAGGGGGGGCCCAGGCAGGGTCCCCACTGTCCCCTCTTTTTTTTTGATCGGGCCCTAGACCTCTGGGTGGAAAATTTGGAAGACTGGAACTGTTTTTTGGGAAAAAGCGAAAGGCACAAAAGGGAGATTAAAACCCCCCTTTCAGATAAACTTAATATTGTTTATGTCAAAACCTTTGGTTCACCCCCCGCAAATTTTTTTGATCCCCTCAAGCTTTTGGGTAAAGTATCTGGATATAAAGTAAACCCCCTTTTAAAAAGGGAACTTTTAATTTTGGGGGAAGAACTTTCCGAGAACGGGTTTGGCAGGTATGGGGAGGGGATTTTCCAGTGCTCAAACCATTTCACTTATTTAAAGGAATACTTTATGGGTAAAATTCCAAAATATTTTTTATAGATTACATTTTCCCCCAAATTATTAATAAGTTTCCGAAGGAATTTACCCCGAGGGAAATTCCTTGCCCCAATTTTTGGGACTGGGAGATCCCCAAAACCCAAAAAAATTATTAGTTTCCCCAAAATTTCCAGGCCCTTTACAGCCCCCCCCCCATTCCTTATGAAGCACCCCGAAAAAAAACCGGGTTTAAAACCCCCAAATTTAAACAAAAACTTATAGGGGCCCGGGGGAAAAAACCTTGTTTTTAGCTCCCCAAAAAACTTATGCTGCCGCCCTCGAGGGGAGGCTTGAATTCCCGGGACATCGGTGATATAATTTGGCGTGCCTACCCCGGCATGTTTTTAGATTGGTCCGAAGGCCTAAGTCGCTATTTTCCCAATGGGGGGGGGGAGAAAAGAGTTGATGCGACCTGGAATCCCATGGCCCTTTCATACCAAAAATTTTCAAATTTTCCCATCCCTGATCAAGTCCTCTATCATTTCCCCCAGAAAACAATTATGGTCTTTGGGAAAGGGGAAATTTGGAAAAGATTTGGGGGCCCCCTTTCTGATCTCAGGGGAAAATTCCCTTTTTCCCCCGGGAAAATTAACCCAAATTTACTCCATGGCGGGCTCGAGGGGTAAAGGGGAAACAAGGGCAGCTTCTACTGGGCAGGGAAAAAGATAGCTTTTGCCTTCGGAAAAGATGGTTAAATTTTTTCCCCCCCTAGCTCGCAGGGCATTGGCCGCTTTTCAAATATATTATTTTTCGCCTGTAGACTGAAAAATGTCAAAAAAGAAATGTCCCCCAAAAAGCCTACAATTTTTCTGACCTCCAAAAAAGGGGAACTTTTAGTTTTTCCGAATTTATTTGGGGGATGAGAGAATGGGGTCTCGACTTTGCACAGAGTTTACAGATGGGTTCCCGTAATGGGTCCGGGCCCCTTGAAAAAATGAGACTCCCGGATACGATTCTACAAGAGAGGTTTTCAGTGGGGAAAAAACGTCATCTGTGAAATTGGAGGGAAAACACATTTTAAAATCCCTCCTACTGCCATTTTTGGGTTAAAATTTTCCCCCCCCCCGGAAATTCCCCGATAGAAATACAAAAAATTTCCCTAAATGTGGGGGCAGAAAAATACCAATTTGTTTTCATGGGCCCCTGGAATGCACTCTTATTCGGGGCTTCTAGGATGATTTCCCGACATATATTGAGGTGGGACTTTTAAAGGGAGGAAAAGAAAAATGTTATTTATTTGCTCATTTTTCACAGGCCCCGAACCCCCGGAGGTGCAAAGAGTTGAAAAGGGAAGAGAGGCCCCCAGGCATCCCTGCAATTATCCACATAGCGATTTTTTGGTTTCTAAACGTTTTCTGCTATCTTTTTGATCAACCGACTTTGCCCCCCAAACTCCATGATTGCGGATCCCAAAAGAAAGTTTATCTAATTGCAGATAGACTAGAACAGGATTTTAAAGAAGTGCGAACAGCAGGGTTCTTTAAGCAAAATTTCAATCTTTTTTTAGAGTCTCATTACTCCCGGGCAGGGGGGTTAGGATCCTGATTTTAGAGTTTCAATTTACAGGCTGGAGGGGGGGGATTTGTGGGGTTTTTTGGGGAAAACTGCAAGTCTGAGTTGAAACCGGGGGTGGCGTCCCCACCCCGGGGAGAGAGGCACGCACTGTAAATTTAAATGTGGTTTTTAAGCGGTTTTTCGGGGGGAGGGGAAGACATGGGACGCAAAAATTGGAGTTTTTTCTTTTTAATGAAGTTTGTTTTTGGTTTCCCGTTTCTAAAAGCTTTTTGTTTTTTGATTCAACTTGATCTGTTTTGTATTATGCTAAACAACACCAAGGGTGACCTTTGACCCTTTGTTATAATGACAATATGTTTAAATGAACAAAATATGTCACATAGTTTGGATTCTTTGATAGCCCTGAAATGTCTTACCAATAAGTCTGATGTTACCTTGAAATCACCCGGGCCCAATATTCTGGGTATGTTCTGGATATGTCTTGTATTCAGTGTTCGGGAGTATTTAAAATACAAGTACTTAAAATAGTATTTAAAATACTTGTCAGGTATTTGTATTTTGTAATCAAAATACTTTTTTATTCAGTATTTTGTATTTGTAATTAAAATACTTTTAGGAAGTATTTTAAGTATTTTAATTACTTTCTAAATTCAAAACAAATGTTGTAATTTAAATAGCCCGCTTCACCGCACTTTAAAAAAAAACAACAGCGCGAGTCACGTCATCACTCTCGTTTCTCGTATCTCGTGTGAGGTGCGACGAGAGGAGGGAAAATTCCAGCGCGTTTTCCAGCAATCAAGTCCGCCTTGTAGTGAAGCGTGATTTATTTTAGTTTTTAATCAACCTGGAAACGCGTAATCCCTTCTGTAAAATTACCGTATATACTCGAGTAATAAGCCGACCCGGATATAAGCCGAGGCCCCTAATTTTACCACAAAAAACTGGGAAAAATTTTTGTCTCGAGTATAAAACCGAGGCGGGGAAATCCCCCATTGCAAAAAAAGTTTTGGTCATGTGCAGTACAGCTTAGTAACTCCATGTGCCTCATAGTAATAGCAGTTAACCCCATCATGTCCCTCACATTAACCCTCTGTGTGCCTCAAATAAGAGTTACTGATATGCATGGAGTAATAATTAGGTATCTTCATAATTAAGGTCCTTTATTAGTACCCCCATGTGTCTCACATATTAGTAACCCTTATATAGGGCACACAGGAGTTAATATGAGGGACATGATGGGGTTAATGTGAAGCACATGGAGTTACTGAAACTAAATTAATATCCCCAAAGGCCTGACATTCATAGGCATAGTAACTAAAGGAAGGTACCTGTATGTTTCTCTTTACTGAAGCATCCTCGCCTCCATGTGACAGACATCTTCTATAGGAGTCGGACACAATTAATCCTGGCCACTGACATATCTGCAGGGTAGATGCTAATCCTAGTGGGCTAAAGGACCTCTGATCCATTTTTTGTTTTTATTAAATTTTTGGTTAAATTTTTCAAGTATTTTAGTATTTGGAAAATACTTTTGAAGTAGTATTTAGTATTTGTATTTAAAATACTTCAGTCCTAAGTATTTTGTATTTTGTATTTAAAAAACTTTCCCAAAGTATTTTCCCGAACACTGCTTGTATTCTTGTACCTTTTTTTATGTTTGAAAACCCAATAAACATTTGTTTATAAAAAAAAAAAAAAAAAAAGGAGAAAATGGAGGGAAACAGACGGGAAGAAAAGAGGATAGATAGATGGACGGGGAGAGAGATAAAATAAGAGAGGTAGGAAAAGAGAAATAATGAGATGGAAGTATAGAAAGAAATAATAGATGGATAAAAAGATAACACGTACATTGGATATTTCAATATGGCTTCAATCTTTAGTTTCTGCTACAGATAAATTACTAAAATTGAAGTACAATGTGAATATTTTTTGACAATGCAACACTTCAGGTGTATAAACATTTTTCATATATGAATTTCTTTTAACTGACACTTGTCAAAACAGCAACAAATCCAGCCGCCAGTAAATAACCACCTTACTTTCCTGTGCAAGCCTTGTTCTCAGATAATAGACTGGTAGATTGTCACACAGCCAAAACAACTAATACAACCTAGCTCTGTACAGCGGTAAGAAATGACAGACTTTCATGCAATCTGTTTGCTGTATTATTTGTACTATTATTAGAACAATACAATCAATCGTATTACTGTAAAATGATGTGGAAACTTAAAAAATAAATTGTTGATCAAAATATGTAGCAAATATATGTACTGAGATGTAATTGTATGTTTCCAAGAATAGTATAGATCTGTACAGTCTCTGCTCCTGGTAATACCATATATACATAATACACAGTCAAGTCACACTATTATGACCACTTTCTACTCTCAACATCAACCACATGTAGCTCATGAAGGAAGTTACGTGTCGTGTCGTGGAGTATATAAAGTGTGCGAAAGGCTGTCTTCCACAAAATGATGATTACTGGCGTTTGGGCAAAGGGTGGCAGTATTTCTGAAATTACACAGTTTGAACAGTGTTTGTGTGCTGCTGCGGTGAAAGTGGACCGATGCACTATGTGCCAGCGATTTCAGAGATGAATGTCAACTATAAAGATAAGTAAGGATACTGGCAGAAGAAGATGCAATTTTTAAGACAGTATCAAAATTGGACCTTCACTGATTGGCAAAAGGTTGCCTTCTATGATAAGTTACATTTTTTGCTTGATCAAACAGATACTCTGGGGTGTCAGTTGAGAATTATCAGAGAGCAAATACCCTGCAACCATTGCTGAAAGAACACAAGCTGGTGGTGGCAGCGTTATGGTCTGGGGAATATTTTGTTGCATTCTTTTGTCCATTCATCCATATGGAAGGCACTCTCAACTAATTTGGGTATGAATCTATCCTTGCAGACCATGTGTGTCTTCCAGCAACACAATGAGATATCTCACACAGATAGAAATGTCTCACATTGGTTGGAAAAGCATGACCAAAACTTTCAAGTGCTACCCTTGCCCTGTAATTCCAATCATCCTGTTCACTCTATGGATCCTTCCCCACATACCCTTCAGGATTTGTGGGATGCACTGCAGTCAGCATAGCTCCAGATACCTGTAACAACCTACCACAGCATTACTGAGTCACTCCCAGCCTGCCAAGCTTCTGACCTTGCTGCACATGGCAGTTACTCTGGATATTCGCTGGTGGTCATAATAATGTGACTCAACTTTGTGATAATTTTAGCAATGCTAGATTACGTTAGGTGATGCAAAATAATCAGTATTCGGCATCACCCAGGACTACTTGTTCATCACCTGAAAATTGCTCCATTTGTCCTAAAACCAGTTATTACTTTTAAACTTTTAACATATTTAAAAGATTTAATTATGTCCTCTCTTTCCTACCTTTCTTCAGGCTACATAAGTAAACGCTAAACTAATTTTATCATTCATTACATAAATACTTGACCAGAGACAAGCTTAGTACCTAAACAATGTACCAGAACCAAACTCATAACATAAATACAGCACCAGAGTTCAGCTCAGTACATAAATACAGTACCAGAACTGAACTCATATTACAAATACTGCACCAAAAACAAGATCAGTGCAAAAATATGGCATCAGAACCAAGCTTGTAACTTAAAAAGAGCAACTGAATCAAGCTCATAAGATATACACCGCACCAGAACCAGCCTTATAACTACAGCACCAGAACTAAGTCACACCAGGACCAAACTTTGTACTAAAAAATGGCACGAGAACCGAGCTCAATACATAACTATAGCATGAGAACCAAGCTCATAACATAAGCACAACACCTGAAGTGATATCAGTACACAAATACATCACCAAAATCAAGCTTATAAAATACATAAAGTAGCAGAATCAAGCTCATAACACAAACACAGCAGCAGAACCAAACTCAGTACATAAATAGAGCATCGGAACCAAGATCCCCATAAAGTAAAAACAGCATCAGATCTGATCTCTTTACCTAAATACAGTACCAGAATGAAGCTCAGTACATAATTACTGCACCTGAACTAAGCTCCTATCATAGATACAGAACCAGATCTGAGATTAGTACTTAAATACAGTACCAGAATGAAGCACAGTACCCAAGTATAACACCAGAACCAAGCTCAATATAGAACTACAGTACAAGGATCAAGCTCATAACATAAATACACCACTTGAACTGATTTCAGTACATATATAAGCTCATAACATACATAAAGCAGCAGAGCCAAGTTCATAATATAAACACAGCACCTGAATTAAAGTGCTAACATAGATACAACACCTGAATTGTGCTTAGTACTTAAATACAGAATGGGAACCAAGGTTATAACATTAATACATTTGTGCATGCTTAAAATTGTTGAATATGGTTAAAGGTAGAAGAAACATTCATATACAGTGACTTACAGTTTACATCTTCTCTGAATGTAGTTGTTCACCTTTTTCATTTGGCCCAGACTTACTTTCACCTGAACATAAACCTGAATATAAGACCACTACACACTGTCACCTCCATATAATCATATTTCATGCTATACCCTCTAAATATAATATCACCACTCATTGTGCCCGATGAATATAATAGTTGCTAACCCAACAAAAGTACAATGATATAAATTGTGCCCTCTGAAAATATATTTCCCCTTAGAAATATTATTGCCATCCACAGTGCACTTGAAATGTTTAGGTATGTTATTACAGTGGTCCTTCAACATAAAGTATTAATTGGTTCTAGGTCAACCATTGTATATTGAAACCATTGTGTGTTGAGACCATGACTCTCTGGAAAACTAGTGATTCCAAAGCCTCAAAATGAAACCCAAAATAATGAAATTAAAGAAAATAAAGCAGATAACTTACAAAGATAAAGCATGTCCTTACATAGAACAGTCAGTAAGAGCTGCTGAAATCTGGAAATCACTTCTTTGGGTCATGTACTTTATATACAATGGGCGGCATGCATGAATTTTGGCGCCTAGGCGTCAATTTTACTGAGCGTTTTAGTAGTGTGGAATGCACCTGAATTTATGAACCTGCTCTACTGTGGGTCATAGATTAGGCGATTTCTAGCTCCAAAACGACAACTCAGGCTCAGGTAAACCACTTTTAACTTGGTCTGCCTGTTCTAAATGTTTTGCGCCTAATTTTGCTATCCTCCTGTTATAAATGTGTAGAATCATACGATTGTGGTGTGACACCCCGCCAGAACACCCCCACATCTAAGGCATACTACAAAGTGCTGCGGGCACCTGATAATGCACCTAATTTTGGAGTGACTATGATTATAAATCTAGAGAACAGGGCTGCGCCAATTTTTGGGCCGAAAAGACCCCAGAATTCTGGTGCAGCTCCGTACATGCATATCGCATGTATATAGTAAAGAAAATGGGGCACCCTCATCCCGTGACCAAAGGATTTATCCTGGCAGTAGCACAGAACATGTAGTACCAAACTGTACTGTAGAGAGGAGTTACTAGATCGCCAATCACTGCATGAACTTTACTAATAAAGATGTTCATGTTAATCAGTAAATCATGTTAAACATGTTAATCAGTAAAATGTTCATGGTAATCAGCTGGATCAATGTCTGGGACCACACTCAACATACAATGTCCCAGGAAAGGCCATGATGAAAATATTGTATCCTGGGGCCATTGTAACTTGAGGATTCATTGCATTAGTGTTAGCCACAGTGCTGTATTAAGATAGTTGTGTCACAGATATGTGATATTTGATTATTTTCCTCAATAGGTGGCCAAGTTTAATATTTTTGACTCATTTTTGTGATTTTGTTCGCTTTGTCAACTTTTAGGACCTGTGTGAAAATCTGACTTAGTTATAGGTCAAATTTATGCTGAAATGTAGTAAACTCTGAAGGGTACACAAACTTTTAAGTGCCCCACAAATATTTTTGCCAGGGTCAGAATAGAATAAAACTCACTTCCAGTCATTTGTTTCCTGAAACACACAGTCAGTACTGAATTGGTGCAGACAAAAAGAGGTGGATCCCTTTGCTCTGTCATTTTCAGCCCTCGCAACTAAATATTAACCATTCGTTTTTCATGGGAGTTATATTAATTGAATTTTGTCATATACTCTTGTAAAGAATAGATTCTATGTCGAGTGGAGAAATAAAACTGTTAAACTGAAGCATACACCCATTGTGCATTTTATATGGCAGGTAACCACTTAGGAAAAGCTCTGGGTGACAGAGAGCAAGCATCAAGATACTGCTGTTCTACTTGCTGGCAGAGGTGAAGATTAAGCAAAGGTGAGAGTACACTAGAATAAAATAGGGACCTTAATTAGGTGAAATATCTCAAGCAGTTAGAAGCAAAGTGTAGGTGAGTGATGGGCTGTGGAAGTGAGCTAGAAAAGAACACTGGTTTTAATGATAGGACTTGGAGAATGAAAGAAGGTAGTTTCAAGTCAGGGTGTCAGGAAAAGAGACATTGTCTGATTCCTGCTACAAAGATAACAGGGCATTTTAATTAGAAAGGAAGAAACAGAGGGAGCAAATTACTCATCGGTAACCTTATATTTTTAAGAGTTAAAGGAGTAAAGGAAGATAGATAGATAGATAGATAGATAGATAGATAGATAGATAGATAGATAGATAGATATGAGATAGGTAGATATGAGATAGATAGATAATAATAATAATAATAATTTTTATTTATATAGCGCCAACATATTCTGCAGCACTTTACAATTTAGAGGGTGTACATACAGACATTACACATTAAAAGAACTAACAAATGAGACAAAAGGTATGAGAACCCTGCTCGCGAGAGCTTACAATCTATTATGGTGTATGGGTGAGAAAGGTGTCCTGCCCCCACTTCACGTACCCCCGGGGTCTATGTGGAGCTCGACAGGCAGCTAAACGCCTTCCTACTTGTCCATGATTACGACCGTGTTTGAAGTCTGTAGTTTTATTAACAGGATGTAGGATTGGGTAAAACTGATGGACAAACAAAAAATGTACATTAGAATACACATAGGCTGTTTGTAACAAACATAAAAAACAGTGTACAAGGTAGAAATACAGTAAACTTTACATGGTGGACAACATGCTTAGGTCAATCTGAATAACAGCACAGTATAATATGTCATAGCTACATACAACAAGTTCTAAACTGTACTAGCAGTGCTTATGAAGCTAGATATAGCTAGACATTTCCACAGCCTAACAGCTTACCAACTATGCTTCAACAAGAGTAGAGATGAGATGGCTGATGATGTCCTCTCTGTGTAGACATGAGGTGAAATGAGTCATCTACCCATAATGCAAAAGAACTTCCTCTTAGGCAGGAAACAACAAACATTTGTGAAACCCTGCAAACAAAGGGCACAAGGTGGCACCAAAGGCATAAATTATTTAACTAATGCATGTAAGCCATATTAAATTACCATATTGAATTACAAGTACAAACATTAATATATGTCTATGAGAAGCACAAAAGGGTTAAGAAGTGCTCAGTTTACAATGGTCCAGCCATGTTACATAAATAGGAGGTGGTTTACATAAAAATTGGGTGACCCTGCCACCCTGACAATACATCTATATACAGATAAGTGCCTGTAAGTGCCCTAGTGTAGGGAGTGACAAATGTGTGTGAAAGCAGTTAGGGATCTTGGTAGGCCAGACCAAGAAGATGTATTTTCAGGGCCCTCTTAAAACTATGAGGGTTGTGAATGTGCCTGATCGTCCGTGGTAGCATATTCCAGAGAATTGCCGCCGCACGTGTGAAATCGTGGAGATGGGGATGGGACTTTCGGATGAGTGAGGAATGTAATCTGATATCCTCAGCAGAGCGGAGAATATGGGTAGGGTGGTAGACAGAGATGATGGAGGAGATGTAGGGAGGAGCAACACTGTGGAGAGCTTTATGGGTGAGAGTGATGAGTTTATGTTGTATTCTGTACTGAATAGGTAGCCAGTGCAGTGACTGACACAGGGTAGAGGCATCAGTATAGCGGCTGGAAAGAAAGACAAGCCTGGCTGCTGCATTCAGGACAGATTGAAGAGGGGCGAGTTTGCAGAGAGGGAGACCGATAAGCAGGGAGTTGCAGTAGTCAAGACGAGAGTGAATAAGAGCAACAATGAGGGTTTGAGCTGTTTCCACAGTGAGAAAAGTACGGATTTTGGAGATGTTCTTGAGGTGCAGATGACAGGAGCGGGCAAGGGATTGGATATAAGGGGTGAAAGACAGATTAGAATCTAGTATTACCCCAAGACAGCGGGCCTGTTGCCTAGGAGTTATGGTGGTGCCACACACTGAGACAGAGATAGCAGGGTAGGGTTGGTTAGAAGATGGTGGAAAGACAAGAAGTTCGGTTTTAGTGAGGTTTAGTTTCAGATGGAGAGAGGACATGATGTCAGAGACAGCGGACAGACAGTCACTGGTGTTTTGTAGCAGGGCAGGAGTGATGTCTCGGGAGGAGGTGTATAATTGGGTGTCATCAGCATAGAGATGGTACTGGAAGCCAAATCTGCTGATGGTTTGTCCAATGGGGGATGTGTAGAGTGAAAAAAGGAGAGGACCAAGAACGGATCCCTGAGGAACCCCGACAGCAAGAGGAAGAGGAGAGGAGGTAGAACCTGCAAATGAGACACTGAAGGAGCAGTCATGGGTCCAGAGAGGGCTTTTTAAGTAAAGGGGTTATGATGGCATGTTTAAAAGAGGATGGAAAGATCCCAGTAGAGAGAGAAAGGTTAAAGATTGCGGCAAGGTGAGAGATGATAGCTGGAGAGATAGACTGGACAAGGTGGGATGGAATGGGGTCACTAGAGCAGGTGGTAGGGCGAACAGACGAGAGAAGCCTGGACTTTTCTTCTTCTGTCGTTGGGTCAAGGGCTGAGAGCAGATTAAAGGACGTGCCGGAGGGGACAGGATGGGGGTTTCTTGAGGATTGAGATGAGATTTTTGTCTTTGAAGTGAGTGGCCAGGTCTTCAGCACAGAGGTCAGTGACTGGGGCCTGAGCTTTTGGGCTGAGGAGGGAGTGGAAAGTGTCAAACAGGCGTTTTGGGTTGTTGTGTAGTGTGGAGATGAGGGAGGTGAAATATTTTTGTTTGGCGCAGTGAAGGGCAGTGTGGTAAGTGCTGAGCATGAATTTGTAGTGGAGAAAATCTGCAGGTAGCTTTGACTTTCTCCACAGTCTCTCAGCACACCTGGAACAGCGCTGCAGAAAGCGAGTATGAGGCGTGTGCCATGGCTGTGGGCGTCTGACTCTGGTGGTGCGGTGTCTGAGTGGTGCCAATATGTCCAGGGTGGTTGAGAGAGTTTCATTGTAACGTTTGACAGCCTGGTCAGGACAGGAGTCGGAGGAGATTGGGGGCAGTGAGGACTGTATGGTGTCTATGAGTTCCTGAGTGTTCATGGAGCGAATGTTTCTGGATGGGTGATGGGCAGGTGTGTCCAGAGAAGGCTGAGAATTGGTGATAGTGAAGGAGATAAGGTTGTGATCAGAGAGAGCATACGGAGAATTAGTGAGGTTAGAAATTGATGAGTGACTGCAGAAAACCAGATCAAGAGCCTGTCCATCCTTGTGGGTGGGAGAATCTGTAAATCTATCGATAGATAGATAGATAGATAGATAGATAGATAGATAGATAGATAGATAGATAGATAGATATGAGATAGATATGAGATAGATAGATAAATAGATAGTTCTTACTCAAACTTTGAGAGGCGAGTTCCGGACATTTGGATATCACAGGTTCTTTTTAAAGTTTTCTATGTCTAAATTTAATTTTGCACATTTATATATGTGTATGCCATAAAAGGGATGATTATGGTGATATAAATAAATGAAAATAAGACCATAGAAAAGAAAAAGGAGTAAAGGGCCATTCACACGGCTTATTTCATGGACGGATTGCAGCCGTATTGCGCGCCGTACTCCGCTGCAATATGGCCGCAATCCGTCCCAGCCATTACGGTAATCCACAGTTCTCATAGAGAACTGTGGATTCCGTCTCTCCTACCAGCTCGGTGAATCCGCCGGGTGGGGAGAAAGTGACATGCATGTCTATGCGGCCGGGGAGCTGCGTCCCCGCCCCACCCCTTATTCAAGTCGGTATTGCAGGCGGAATCCGTCCCGCAATTACGGCTTGAATAAGCCGTGTGAACCAGCCCTAACAGTGAATATTTTCAACTGAGACTGATTACTAAAGGGGACCTGAAGGTGTTCCTACAACCTGTAGTCTGTAGATTTTGCTGCAGATTCTGGGAGCAGATTGACCTCATTGAATGGGGTAATCTGCATCCTACCTGTCTGATGTGGTTTCCAATTGGAAAGGAGTAGAAAGCGGAGGGAAGGTTTGGAGTGGTGGGGAGAGGATTTAGAATGGGGAGAAAAGGAGCTCATAGGGGGAGGAGGTGTTGGGGGAGGAGAACGTTGGGTTCAAAATGGGAGAGGGGAACTGAAGGTGGTGGGTGAGAGTGGGGGAGTAGGCAGAGGTGGGGGTTTCAGGATGACAGATAGGTTGGGTTGTGGGAAGATGTGTGGGTTTCATACCTCCCAACCATCCCAGATCCTGTGGGACAGTCCTGGATTCCATTTGCGTCCTGAGAAGTTGGAGGTATGTCCCAGGGATCAAGGGCACACTGTCTTTTTAACTGTTTGCACATCCTCAGGATGCACAAACAGTTAAAACATGCTTGCCAAGTTCCCCATCCTTTGACAGCCGGCAAGCGTCCTCAGTCAACTACTGTCAGCTGCATTTTATATTAACGGTGCCAGGGAGGCCCAATCCCCCACAAAAGGGGCCCAGCTTTTTTGGATGCCTGCTGTGGGGGATGTCACACAGCTTTTCTGTGCACTGAATAGGTTATTCAGCATCAGGGAAAGCTGGATGACACCTCATACCCCAGAGCAGCCTACAATAGGAAAGCAGGTTGCTGTGGGGGATGGAGTGTTACCCAGCTGGAGTGTTACCTGGGCTTCTGTATGGCCTATCCAGTCTATTACATATCAGTGTAGTGTTTATTTTTTCTACAGGTTTCCCTTTTGGACTATTATGGATTGGTTGGACTAGATTGGACCAGTGTTGGATCCATTTCTTTAATAAAATGGTTAATGAGGGCTGGTGTTGGGTGTGTTTATTTAAATAAAGTGTTTTTTTATCAGTTCTATTTGCTTATTTTTTTTACAGAGTTAGTAATAGAGGTGAGAGATGCATCTCCATTATGCTGGGGTTTGGTGTCAGCCAGTGGTGTTTGATGTCCCCCAAGGTTGCCACTGACCCTCTCTAACTATTACTCCAGTACCCAATGCACCAGGGTACTGAGAAAAGGTAGGTTACCATCAGAAGTGAAACCTCTAATGGGATGGTTTGCTTCCGGGGGTGGTTGTGGGTTAGAATTTTTAGGGTAGGTAGGGACCAGTATCCTGATAGTATTAGGCTGCAACTGCTGGTTTTACCTTGGCCAGTTATGAAAAAGGAAGGGGACCCGATGTCGTTTTTTTTTTATATTGGGTCCCCCACCCTTTTTTCATAACCACCCAAGTTAAAACCACCAGCTACAGCCAGATACTATCATGATATGAAGGTTCATGTAAACTGGACCATTAACAACATTAAAATACCAGTCCACAGCTGCCCCAGAAGAAGACAATCAAAGTGGAGGGCTCTCTTCTGACGGTAAACTGGCTCTTCCCAGTACCCCTGGTGGGTTAGGTACTGGGGTAATAGTGAGAGGGGTTTTTGTCAACCTTGGGTGACAAGAAATACCACTGGCTGGCACAAATCCCCAGCGATAGAAATAGAAACACTAACACTGGAAAAAATGTTTTAAAAAAAACACAGGAAGAACTTAGAAAAAGACTTTATTTAAATAAGCACTCCCTGTCCCCAGCCTTAATTGACCTATTTATTAAAGGACTAGTTCCAATGCTGGCCCCAAGGTCCAATGTAGCCCAAAGGAGAGTATTTGTAGAAAAATAGAAACACTGCAAAAAACATGATTGCACTAACCTACCTTTCCTACACCACCTGAAGGAAATAGCTATGGTTGATATTCTGGAGGTGCAGGAGATAGAGTTCGGGTCACACAATATGATCCTGGGGGACCAGGTCATAGCTGCAGTACGATCTTCAGAGGGGTTAGTCCTTTCTCTCCCTCCAGAAGATTGTGCCTGTAAGCTGTGACTTGTACCCATCTTCTGATCCTACTACCAACCTTGTGTTATGTTGCTTAGTGCCAACACATAATTCAACCCCCACTTATCACCCCATAAACCACCTCCACCTATCACCCCATAAAACCCCACCTCCACATATCACTCCATAGCCACCACACCTCCACCTATCATCCCATGTAAAGTTTATACAGAGGTGGGGAATGGGTACATAAGAGCTAGGAAAATTAGGATTCTGATGTTTGTGTGGTAAATTCTGCAAGGACGAGTCGTGGCCAGGAGAAGTCGTCATGTTGGTCTTGACCAGATGAAGAAGAAAAGGAAAAGTGAACAACTCAAATAAGAGAAGACGTCACTTGTGAGTCACTGGCTTTAACTGCACAATAATCACTTATACATCTGCAGATCCTGAGTACAACTGGTATCTAACCCTATACAGTTACTGTATGGTAGTAAAATTGCTAGTAGTGGTAGTAGTATAATGGTTTATATACAGGAACTGTATAGCAGTAATATTCCCTGTATGGTGGCGATATGTAGTCATGATCTGCTGTATTATTCAATTACTATGTGGTGATGATATGTGGTCATGATGTGGCAGTATTATTTGGACTTTCGCTATATCGGTATAGCGGTCGCATTGATATTATTGGTCCTAGTATACTGGTTTGTGCAGTAACAGTATGGTGATAATGTATTGACATGGGGAAAGGAACTCCAGCTACTATATTCACCAATATCACAATGCCGCCATAAATTTTCCAAAGTTTCCGTGAATATTTTATATATTTCTTCTTTAATGAGAACACGTATAAAAACGATCAGTACAATTTGTCATATACTATCATAAGTTTAGAAAGAATGAACCTATAATCCAGTCCTTAAGAGTCTCCAGCTCCCGGCATAGACGCCGACTTCACGTGCATCCAAGCATTTGTGTGGGCTGGGTTCAGTGCTGTGATGCGGCCTACAGCTGACTGTGACGTCTCATGCCCGTGAGGCGACATGTCGGGGGAAGGCACGCCCCCTTTCTCAAGCGCTTAAGGACTGGATTATTCACGGAAACTTTGGAAAATTTGTGGCGGCATTGTGATATTTGTGAATATAGTGTTTAGCAGGTGGGGTCATGCTGATGCTGCAGTAACCTGTAACTAGAAGATGCCAAACTAATTGTATACAAACTCCAGCTACTACACAATAATTAAATGAAGTCTGCAGATTATCACTGTTAGATGGATTTTCTCATTTATTTCTGTAAAATGCTTGGTATGTCTAAAAATACAGAAAGGCACAAAAATAGTGCAGACAACCTGAACTTTAATGTTCCAAGAAAATTCTTTATATGGATGCTCACACAAGCAGTGTGTATATAAACTTTATAAAATCAATTAGAAACAATAGTTCGTCTGTGGAACGCCCAACCCTGGGTTTAGCCTCTCATCTTCTTCCGGGGCATGCCGGATTGTGTAATGAACAGGATATTTATACATAATGCATGATTACTTATAATGCACCATTGTTCATAACAATTCATTATTTATATAACTAAATCCTTAAAAATACTTTCACAAATACATAGTGAAAAATCCCTAATTCGATTATAAAAACAATACTTAAAATACAAAATTCATAAACACCTTAACAACAAATGTCAGTAAATAAATACATCTGTATAAAAATAGTTAAAAAAAATTAATTACAAAGATCTGAGGAAAAGATAAATAATTCAAATATACACTATGCTGTCTCATAACATCCTGTACATATGTCGCCAACACCTTCATCTAAATTCAAAAAAAATTTGGCAACATTTTTTTAAAAAAACCTCAAACAACAACAAAAATGAATAAAGAAATACAGGTGTGCCACATTACTAGTCTGTGCCAGAATTAACTAGTAGCATGTATAATAATAAAAAACACCTATACGAAAAAATACTTATATATAGTGTGGCAGTCCCTAAAGCACTTGATGCCACACTTTCTAGAACTAACAAATTTGGGTCACATGGAAAACGAATGAAGATCTCACACAGAGTAAAATAAAAAAAACATGTGACCTCGGACATAAAATACTATTGTGCTTTGTCTGGCGATAATATTTGCTGCTTATATAGCGCTATTACGTTGTAACTGTGTGACCATTATTTAGAGGTTTCATCCATACAAAATTGTCTTTATAGCTATTTTATGTATTTTTGTATATACAATATATTACTTTACATAAATATATCCTAATATACCCTAGCAATACCACTGTTGTATTAGCACAATTGTGGATTTTTTCCCTCATTCCACATAGCTGGAGAGGGCACAAGCAGCATGTGTCAAGAGGATGGAGATTTGAATTTTCTGGGGGTAGGGAGTGCCATAAAACCAACTTCTCTAGGACACAAAATATGCCTCATCCCCTCCCTTCCAACTCTTAACTTTCACACAGACCAGGAAGGCTGTTGTGTCTCTATGCCGAACACACCTCAGGTCATGTAGCAGAAACCTGACTGTTTTTTGTGTGCATAAAACCTCAACCACCGCTAAGTTACTAGCCCTACATAACTACTGCAGTCACAGTTATAGGCAAAGAGAGTCTAAATTAATAATGCACAAATAGCTATACTGCATTTTTTTGTGTCTTGAACATCTACCCTTAGTAGCAATTACCGTCACCAAATGTTTCTTATAGCTGCAAACAAGATTGACACAATGTTGGTGAGAAATTTTAGACTGGTCCTCCCTGCCACCTTATATTTTGGGGAACCTAATCCTATTTGTGAAGCATGTTGAAGGGACATCAGGGTTTGGGGCTACTATGAAGCATCAGGCCCTAAACACCTTTCACTTATTGAGGGAAAGATTAGTTAAAATGTGTATGAAAATATTTTACAGAAAATTTCAGTGAAGTCTATGACCTCAATCTAAATAGACACAACATAATGTAACAATACATGGACCCAAAGCACACAAGTACATTAACAAAAGTATTATTGAAAAAGAAGTTTTGTGTTTTGGGATGGCCTATCGGGACTCATGAAATAAATGCTATTGAAATGTTATGGCAAGACCTAAAGATGGCTATGAACACAAAGTATCCCAAAAATGAATAAAAAGGCACACATTGGCAGAATAGCCCAAAATTCCTCCTAAATATTCTCTACATTGTATTTGAAACTATTTAAAAAAAAACGGTTTATTTTTCTTTTCTCCCTGCATTGTTGATTTTTACCTGATATACTTAATAAAAGACATGAATGCTACAATTGCAGTTGTGCTATTAGCTTATTTAGATTTTATTTGTCTAAAATTGTGACTGCTAACAATTAGGTCACATTTTATTAATCAGTTTAGAAATCTAGGTAATTCCAAGAGTTCTCTTTTTCTTGCAGCTCTACATGTCTGTATGGTTTTTCCAACATCATCCTTTCCTGAAGGAGGGATTTGCAGCACTGCAAAACAGCATTGGATAAAAGATTTTAGAGCTAAGTAAAAGAGCGAGGGACCGAGCCTGCAAGTGTTTCTTCTGTCTGAAGTGGGTCTTTGGCTTAAGTGTGGGGATTTAAGATTGAGGGACTATAGATTTGGTGATTTTAGAAGGGAGAGTATTGTACTGATTTTTATATTTGTATCTGTGTTTCTCTCACTTTTTCTAACATCCTCATGAATTCCATGATTGACAATGCCGTCCAGTGCAATTCTTGAACAACAGTACGATGGTCCATACTGCTGTGTGAGATGTGTGCACACTGCATATTTAGAAGCCCGGGTCCTGAATCTAAATGAGCAAGTGGCAACACTTAGATCTCTTGCCAACTTGGAAGTGAGTTTGCTGCTCACTGAGCAAGCACTTGCAGAGCTAGATGCTGGGGAAGATGGCAGAATGGAGGTGCAGTGAAATGCGGCAACTAGCTGGGTACCAGGCAAAAAGAAGGGTAGAGGGAAAAGTGTCAGAGAGACTAGTCTTGACCTGGCACACCCCAACAAATTTGCAGGATTGGCAGATAAGGGGGATGTCAGCTCAGAAATAGCACTGCTGCAGCAAGACACTACCCCTGTCTGCTCCAGTAAGGTGGAGAACAGGAGTGCAGGCAGGCTAGACAGGTGCTTGTAGTTGGGGACTCCATTATTAGGGGAACAGACAGGGCAATCTGTCACAAAGACCGGGATCGTCGAACAGTATGTTGTTTACCCGGGGCCCAAGTTCGACAATCGCGGATCGAGTTGACAGATTACTGGGTGGGGCCGGTGAGAATCCAACTGTCATGGTCCGCATTGGCACCAATGACAAAGTTAGAGATAGGTGGAGCGTCCTTAATAATGATTTCAGGGACTTAGGCCAAAATCTAAAGTCAAGGACCTCCAAGGTAATATTTTCTGAAATACTACCCGTACCATGGGTCACACCAGAGAGGCAGTGGGAGATTAGAGAGGTGAATAAGTGACTCAAAAATTGGTGTAGAAAAGAAGGATTTGGGTTTTTGGAGAACTGGGCTGACTCCTGTCTTGGCTACAGACTCTATGCTAGGGACAGGCTGCACCTAAATGGGGAGGGTGTACTGTATTGTGGGACAAAATAGCAAGGAAGTTGGAGTATAAACTAGAGACTGGGGCGGTGGTAACTACAAAGGTAGTGTGCAAGATAGTGAAGATAGATAATTAGGAATAATTGGTGTAGTGGAGGGGGTAGCAATAGTTAAAAAGAGCAGGGATAAAGGAATAAAACCCAAAAAATCTCTACATTGCATGCTGACCAATGCCAGGAGTCTCACCAACAAAATGCATGAATTAGAATTACTTATTGCTGTAGAAAAATATGACATAGTGAGGATAACTGAGACATGACTGGACTAGAGCTACGACTGGGTAGTTAACTTACAGGGTAATAGTTTATTTAGAAGAGATTGTAAACACCATAAGGGGGGGATATCTCTATGTAAAATCATGTCTGAAGCCAACACTGCGGGAAAATATATATACTGGAAATAAGCATGTGGAATCATTATTGATAGATATACATGGGGGTAATAACAATAATATAATTCTACTAAGGGTCTGCTATAGGCCCCCAAATATAACAGAATCCATTGAAGATGTACTCCTCAGGCATATAGATGAGGTGGCTAATCAGAATGCGGTTGTTATTATGGATGACTTTAACTACCCAGACATAAATTAGGAAACTGAAACCTGCAGCTCTCATAAAGGAAACAGGTTTCTGTCAATAACTAAAGATAATTACCTTTCCCAAATGGTGCAGGAACCAACTAGAGGAAATGCCCTTCTAGACTTAATATTCACTAATTGACCTGACAGAGTAACAAAGGTTCAGATTGGGTCACCTAGGAAATAGTAACCACAGTATAATAAATTTCCATTTGTCTTTCAATAGAATTTTCTGTTGAGGAGCCAGGCAGGCTAATTTTCATCTGCTTAGAGTGGCCCTCAACCATATTGACTGGAACAAGGTGTTTAAAAATAAAAGAACAAATAATGAATGGGAGATCTTTAAAAAGATCTTAAGCACCCACTGTCAGAGGAACATACTTTATGGTAATAAAATAATTAGAAACAGGAAAAACCCAATGTGGATCAGCAGACATGTAAAGGAGGTAATGTGTTTCAGCTATTAAAACAGGAGGGCAGTGAAGAGGCACTAAAAGAACTATAAGGAAAAAAATATGTAAAATAATGATAAAGGCAGCAAAGCTGGAGACAGAAAGACATATTTCCATAGAAGGTAAAACTAACCGCAAAATATATTTTAACTATATAAAAAATGTTGGCCCTTTGAAAAGTAGTGAGGGAGATATCGTGGAGGGCGATGAGAAGAAAGCAAACCTATTAAACAATTTTTTCCCCACAGTATTTACCGAGGAAAATGACTTTTCCTGTTGATGAGCAGAGAGATGAGGTAATCGCCACCTTAAATGTTTCTTGTGTAACCCAGGACGAAGTGTAGTTCCATCTTAAGAAGATTAAAATAGACAAATCACCATGTCCTGATGGTATACAACCCCATATCCTAAGGGATTTAAGTAATGTTATAGATAGGCTCCTATTCTTAATATTTCTGGATTGTATAATAACAGGGTATGTCCCAAAGGATTGCCGCATAGCAAATGTGGTGCCAATATTCAAAAAGGGGTCAAAAAGTGATCCTGGAAACTATAGGCCGGTAAGTTTAACCTCTGTTGTAGATAGAATTTTTGCAGGTTTTTCTAAGAGATGTTATCCTGGAGAATCTCACTGAAAATAAGTGTATAACACCGTTCCAGCATGGGTTTATGAAGGCTCAGTCCTGTCAAACTAATCTCATCAGCTTCTATGAGGAAGTTAGTTCTAGACTGGATCGTGGTGAGACATTCATTAGATGTTATATATATATATATATATATATATATATATATATATATAATATATATATATATATATATATACATATATATATATACATATATATATATATAAAAAATATATATATATATATATATGTATAAATATAACATCCAATGTCGCACCACGATCCAGTCTAGAACTAACTTCCTCATAGAAGCTGATGAGGTTATATAGATAGAGGTTATATATATAGAGTTGTTGATCCAGGGATTTATTCTGATTGACAGATTCGAGTCGGGGAGGAATTTTTTTCCCTAAAATTAGGAGGACAATTAGGGCCACATGTATAAAATGGTTTTGGTCTAGTACTTCCGGTTCCGGCGCGCTTATGAGGAGGCGGCAGTAAGTGGGGCTCCGGACCTAGCTCCCAGCAACACGCCCCCCGTATAATAGCCACTCAAACGGGTGAGGAGCGCCGACTCCCCGGACCACCCGTGTACGAGCTCCACAGATATTTTTTCGGGGAGCCGAGGAGCGATCATACCCGCACAATACCGGCAGCATGGGACCAAGATTGCCCGAGCCCCTGCGCCCAACGAGGAGGGGAGGTTTTGCAGCAGACACCCAGGGGATGCAGGGGAGGACGGGGAGGCGTTGTGGGGAGGAAACAACAGAATGACCCTGAATTGCAGAGCTAGCGGCCAAGTTCCCACGAACCCCTAAATTACGAGCACTAGAGGGCCACAGTTACAAGTCTTAACGTTCAGTGCCCACAAATTAGCGGCTTTACAAAGAAGTGTCCTCACGGGCGCGCCCCTGAATAAGCAGAGACTGAATTGTGTGGAGATACAACAAGCTAAAGGGACCCAAAATCCCATAAGCTGTTTAAAAAAAATTCCCTTGCTGGAACCCAAATTTGGGGAGAACTTAAAAAAACCGCTAAAGGGCGGAATAATTTGAGAATATAGGAGTTCCAGAGAGCATTAAAAGCGTCAGTATTACATCAACTCTGTGCAGGACTATCCCAAAGGGGTACTGGGTGGGAAGCCACTAAAAGTGAAAGGGCCATAGAATGGGCCCCCCCAAAATGAAACAAAGATGCAATCAGGCCAGCCAAGACGGTTATAGTGAAGTACCTGGTTTTTTCAGGAGAAATCAACATCAGCAATGGGAAGAAGGCAGCAAGTGCAACTGAGGGGGGGAAATTGCTGATTTTCCTTTTTAATTTCTTGGAATTTTCAAAAAAAAAGGCCCTTTTATACAGAAATTTTTCGCATACCCCAGACAGAAAGTCAAATTTTTGCTTCAATACTGGCATTTTGAAAATTTTCCCGGAACATGCCAAGCCCATCACGTGAAAACCCCCGGAAAAAGTAAAAAAAGCTTTGGCCCTTTGTTTACCCTACGGTACTCGAAAGGGGCCCCGAGCTGCTAGGGAATCAGAAAGGACTTGGACTCGCCCAATGCGGGGGGGGTGCGCCGCAGAGTCAGCCTTTCTTATAGGGCGGAACACAGACATAGGCGGGAACACGGAAGGGAACTGTTGTTTCTCCAAGGGGAGGCTCATGATTGGGCACCAACTTGTTTTTGAAAGCAAAAGGGCCTGTAAAATTTATAGAATTGATGCTATTAAATGTCTTTAGGGTTTTAAAAATCTTAAAGGGGGAGGGATCAAAAGTAAGTTTCATTGGGAGACTAGGGGGGGAGAGGGAGTGAACGGACACATACCCCGAGAGGGGGGAGGGTAGGAGAGGGTGACAGAGGAGTGTCTCCCCACAGTGAAAAAGAGAAGCAACCCAGGAGGGGTAGAGAAAATGGAGGAAAAAGGGTTTTGTTCGTATGTAATCTTTAAAGTTGTTATGTTTTTTTGCGTGCACCCCCCAGTACCACTTCGCTCAGAGAAACTTGTTGAGACAATGGATTTAAAACTCGTAAGCGGGAATGTTAAGGGGCTACGCTCCCCAAAAAGGAATATGGTCTGAGACCCCCTTAAAAAACAAAAGATGGGAAATGCCCTATTACAGGAAATCATCTAAAAAGGGGGAGATTTTAAGCAGATAAAAAGTTTTGGGTAGGGGGGTATGGGGGTTCCCCAGGGTGAAGGGGAAAAATGGGGGAGTAATTACTCTGTTACAAGGTCCTCAGGTTAAAAATTAAATTAGTCAGAGTCATGATGAAGAGGAAGATGGCACAATGATTTTTGGATACCCCGGCAGGCATAAGGTCTCTAAAACACTATCCCCCAATAAAAGGGATAAACATTTTTTACAGGCCTAAAACACCTCATTCAAAAAGATAACAATAAAATATCTCCTGGGGGAGTTTTTTAACATGGAAATTGCAATCTGGAGGATAAAAAAAGGACAGAACCTTTCCAAGGAAGGGAACAAGAGGGCCCCCTTATTGAGAAAATTTTTAAACCAACACACAGTTAGTTGATTATGGGGATAGTAACCCCAGCGGAAAGACAATTTCCCCCACTTCTCACAGCAAGACAATCAGGGGTCGGGGATTGATTCTTTTTACCACCCCAAAGCTTATCAAGACAAATTGAAGGAACTGGGATAGGGATAAATAATCTCGGACCATCGCCAATCAGTATCACTATTCGAAAATTTAAAAAGGGGGGGTCGATATTTTGGGAATTTGTTTTCCCTTAGCGGGGGATGAACAATTCAGAATCTCCTTAAGGGTGGTGGGGGATATGAGGGGAAAAATAAAAGACAGCGGGAACCATTCTTTTTCTGGGACGGGGCAAACCGAGAGGGGCCCCTTATGGCCTCCATGGCCTAAAGAAAAAAAGGATAAAAAAAGCGGTACAATCAATTTCTACTCTAAGGTGTTATAAAAAATTTCTGCAAAACCCCACTAGGGATAAAAAAGAGAACGGACCAAGCGAAAGCGTATTTGATTGCAGAAAAGGGTAGGTTAGGGGTAATATAGCGACCATTTAAAATTATTCTTTATAAGCGGGCCCAAAAACCTAGCGGGAAGGAGCACATACCCCATATTAAAAACTGAAAAATTGTAGGGGAATTGACCAGGGACCCCAAAGGGGAAATTAACCCAGATCCAAAGGGGACATTATGAAAACTCTTTTCCCAACCCCCTATGAAAAAAGGGAAAAGGGATTTCCTAAAGGGGAATTTGTTTACCGAATATTCACCGGGAGGACCGGGATATTTGAAGGGGGAAAATCTCAAACGAAGAGATTTGAGGGAATCAAAACTTGCCTTTGGGGAAAGCGCCAGGCCCGGATGGGTTTACAAATGATTTTTATAAAATTTTAAAGAAGAAAAAACACCCAAATTAAAGGACGTAATTAGCGAAATTTTTCCTCAGTGAAAATGTTACCCCCCGGGGGGTGTAGAAATTTGTGAAAGAAATGCACAATCAGGGAAGGTGCTACTTTTCCGGAAACGAATCGGCCTTTTCCCTGATTAATCAGGATATTTAAAAAAAATTATCTAAAGTTTTTTGGCAAATAGCAGCACAATTTTACCCAAAATAATTGGAGACCCCCAAAGGGCTTTGTAAAGGGGAGATCAAGAATAAAAATATAGGATGTGCTGACCTGCACAGTAGCACGGAGAAATCGGGGAATAAGCAAAAAAAGCGCCTTTTAGCCTTTGACCCGAAAAAAGGCGTTTGTAAGACATGGGAGTGGCTAGGGTAGTCTTAGACAAAATAGGTATGGGGAGGGCGTTTAGGGCTTACGGGGTATATCCCTAATCCATTTGCAAAAATCAATACGCCAGGTTTTATTTCAGAGGCCATTAAACTACAGAAGGGGGCAAGGCAGGGGTGCCCCCTTTTTTCCGCGCAAAACAAATTTGCGCTAAACCCCTTGCGTTACATCTTAGGGAAAAAATTTTTTTAAAGGGGTAAAAAAAGGGAAGGTAGAACCAAATTAGTTGCTTTTCAGACGAATCTCTTTTTATGGAAATCCTTTGGGGGGAAACGGGAGAGTAATTGAGGAATTAGAACCTTTTGGGTTTTCTCAGGTTATAAAGTAAATAAGGGAAAAAAGTCAGTTATTGGGGGTAGGGGGGAGGAGGGATTAAAGGAATAGAGGGAAATTTGGGGGTAAGGGCTAAATCCCATATTACTTATCTTGGATTAAAATTGGGACAGGGCATCAACACTTTATCAACGAAATTTAACACCGGGGCATAAACAAAATAAAGGGGGAACTAATTAATGGAACAATCGCCATTCCGCTGGGGGGGGAAACAATTGAAAAAAAGATTAGCTTTGCCAGACTTCTATATCCACTCCAGAAGGTTTTCCTTATTATTAAAACCTTAGACATCATCATTGAAAGGGCATTTTTTAAGTTTTTTTGGAACAAGAGAAAAGCAGAATAGCTTTTGGGAAAATTGAAAGCTCAGGAAAAGCCCAGGGGGGGCCCAACTACCCCCAAAAAATTATACAAAATTTGGCTGCGATGGGCGCATGTTTTGGATTGGGTTTTAGACAATATTTTTCCAAATACCTTTGGGAAGCCTTAGTCAACTTGGAATCTGAGGGGCCCCTTTTTCTAACCCATTCA
The DNA here is from genome assembly GCA_025379985.1 of Phyllomedusa bahiana. Classification (NCBI taxonomy): domain Eukaryota; kingdom Metazoa; phylum Chordata; class Amphibia; order Anura; family Hylidae; genus Phyllomedusa; species Phyllomedusa bahiana. Next base: position 27,920 of record JAODAL010003062.1, read on the forward strand.
AATTCCAAAACCAAAAATCACAAAGGATAACAAATTTTTAGGAACACTTTGGCCACTTGGGCGGTTTGGACCAAGAGTACAGGGGCCCATGCATGTGGCCAAATGGATGCCGCTTTGGTCCCCTTCCAAGTTTTCTCCCGGGGGGGAAAACAAGTTTTTTGAGGCTGGAACAGGGGGATTCGGTTCTGGAACACTTACTGGAGAAGGGAAATAACATGATGAGTTTTGGGAAAGTTCGACAAAAATTTGGGTTGCGGGGAAAATCAGGTTTTCAGTATTTTCAAAACAAAAATTTTTGTCAAGGCAAAATTAGTAATTGGAGGGGGGTGGAGGATCCGAAAATTTTTCTGCATTACTTTCCAAAAAAGGGGATGATGCGCACAGTCCAGGGTTTTATAATCTCTGCTATCTTGGTCTCGAGGGGGTCAATGGCGGGTGTTTTTGTCAAAAAGGGAAAAAAAGGCTAGACGAGAGGAAATTTCTGACAAGTTTTTAAGGGGTTTGAAATGGTGAGGAGGGCAACAGTTTTGCGAGATGTGGAGAGAAACCAAATTCAAAATAGCTCATAAACAATTTATGCCTTCAATATCCGTTTACAAAAAAAGCCAGGGGGGGGGGAAATTTCCCCAAGGCTTGCCCCAAAAGCAGTTGCAGAAGGGAGGGTTACTTCCGCCCGTGGGGTTGTTCAGCATACAGAAATTATGGGAAGAAGGGTGGGATTTATTGGGGAAAGGGGATGGGATTTCAGGGGGCCTTTGACCCCCCAAAGCTGCATTTTTCAGTATCAGTAAAACCAGAGCGAGAGAAGAGGATCAGGGGGACATCAGGGAAAAAGGGATACACTTGATTTTGTTGGCCACCAAAAGGGTATTCGGACACGGTTGAGGGGCGAGTCAACCCCGGGAAAAAAATGAAATTAACTCCCCATAGGCAGATGTATTTTCGAAAAAATTTACCCGAAAGAAACAAGGAACAGATGAAGAAAATGGAAAAATTTTATTTCAAAACATGTAACGAGCAGAGATCATAGACATAGTTACCCCCTTTTGTATTCCTCTTACTATCTTCAAAAAAATTAGTGGGAATTAGGTAAATTAGATCTTACAGTTTAAATGGGCTGTTTGGAGAGGTGCGGGACGGAGGTTAATTTTGTATAAAAGTTGCGAAATTTAGTCGGTTCATGTTTAAGATAAGGAAAAAAAAGCGTAAAATGTACTGGAGACACAGATAACAATTTCAGGCAGGGACATCGCTTCAGGCAATTTTATTAATAAACAATTATTTTTCTTTGTGTAAAAAAACAAAGTTTTTGCCAAATGTGTGATATAAAATGTGTGATTTTTTGGTTTTTCCCCAAAAAAAACTTGTTTTAAAAAAAAAAAACGTTTTTTTCTAAAACCTTTTTCCCCAAGGGTTTCTATAGGGGAAAAGGTAGTTTTAAACCCAAAAATGTTTTATACAGTGGCCCCTTAGTTTCTACCTCATCTGTCTTTTTTCAGCCTTACAAACTATGTAACTATGTACAAAAAGTGGCGCAGACTGCACAGTTGTACTTATCAGTCAGTTAGGTCAGCATTCATCAGTATGTATGAAAGTGTCTCAAAGCAGTTTATAAATGTGTCCTGCTGTGAGACAAAAACATGCAACAAAAAAGTGCCAAAATTTGTCTTGCCAGTTTTAAATTGGCAGGGGTTAGTGAGATATTTGTGCACCACATTCTGTTGAGAAACATTCATAAATGGGTCTAATCTTAGGAATGTGGTGTAACATGCCCACTTATGATTAGCACATACAAAAGTGTTGAGGGTGTCGGACCTGCACCAGTTTTTGGCCACCGTTCATACATATGTCATATGTCGTAAAGGGGCTACTCTGCCATCAGTACCCCTGCGGCAAGGTTGCAGGGTGCCGATACATTACAATGGCAACTGGAAACCTTATGTCCATAGTCCATAGTTGCCATGACTGCTTGTCTATCACTTTCTGCCCAAGGCAGTAGTGAGAGAACCGTCATCTTTGTAAGCCCTTCTGTATTTTTTATATAATGAAAAAGGGTGTACCAGCAATCTCGCCCCCTTGTGGTCAAGAATGCTAGGGAGACTTACTGTTCATAAAAAAACACATTTTTTAAGAATTTTTTTACATTTTTTATATCAGTATTATTATTTGACCACTTTGATCACTAGGCCTAATAATAGTCTGGCACTGTCTGCTCTGTATATAAAACTTTTCAGCAGTCTCCTCATTGTCAGTATGGTCAGGGTCACACTGATAGATGACACCAATGTGTACAGATAATATAGGATCCACCATTCACAATAGGAGATACTCACAGCTCCCCCTCTCCTCCTCCCTGAGCACTTCCCAAGTCATGGAGCACGCCTGGAAAACTCAATGGGTCTGCTCCTGTTCACAAGCTGCTATGTCCAAGAAGCTGCTGTAAAGCATTTCTGTAATGCTTTTTAAAAGCAGCTCAGTCAAGATGAATGCTCCTTTATTCATATACAGAATTTAAAAATCTACAAACAGAAAATAAAAACAGGTAAGAAGAAAATAATATGTATCTGTATCTTGTTTTAATTAGTAAAAAGAAAAATTGCAATAGATCCCCTTAAATGTTATGTTATAATTTATGTCAGTTGCACTGTCATGTAGACCTTGTGTGATTTAACAAAATACATTGATCTGATAAGGCAACATCAGGCTACATTCACACGGCAGATTTTCACGTGGATTTTGGCATGGAATACACTTACATTCTGTGCTGAAAACTGTGTGAATCCTACAAAAAACAGATCCAATTACAGATGGAGTAAACCTAAACTTGATGGATAACGCACCATGATATCTCATCACAGAAAGTTATCTCAACTTTTTCAAGACATTTTAATTGCTTTTGTTTGAACTAAGACCAAATAACACGAAAAGCTTTGATATCATTATCAAGTCAAAGGGGTTATCTGCTTTATATCTTTATAGTCCTGGCCATCTTTATGTAGAGCAACAATTTTTTTTTGCTGGACCTAAAACCCCATTGAGCATCTGTGGGGGATCCTCAAATGGAAGGTGGAGGAGCGCAAAGTCTCTAACATCCACCAGCTCTGTGTCATGGAGGAGTGGGAGAGGATTCCAGTGGCTGCAACCTGTGAAGCTCTAGTGAACTCCATGCACAAGAGAGTTAAAGGGGTTGTCTTGCTACAAAGATTGCGTTTTATGTTAAAGATCTTGCAAAAACAAGCCACTTTGCAATATGTGTCCATTAACAGTGTCCTACCTATTCCTAGATATCCCCTCTTGTATCGGCTGCACCAGCTCTTCAGGTTGCTATAGCTACAGACCTGTTTGATCTCTCCTGATAGGCTGGTCGCTATAGATACAGACCTGGTGTCCTCAGCAGCTCATCACTGCAGGCCAATAGTAGCCAGTAAAGCCAATAAATACACCCCTGAATTAAAAAATGGAACTGAATAAACAGGACTGAGGAAGATGAATCTCTGTAGTAAGACAACCCCTTTAAAACTGTGCTGGAAAATAATGGTGGTCACAAAAAACATTGACACTTTGGGCACAATTTGTCCATTTTCGCTTAGGGGTGTACTTACTTTTGTTGCCAGCGGTTTAGACATTAATAGCTGTGTACTGAGTTACTTTGAAGGCACACCACATTTACACTGTTTGTCATGCCTTCGGTTGTATTTCTGTTTAGTCACAACAGCTCCATCTAGTTTCTGTTTGTATTTTTTGCTAGTTGAACATACACTCCTAAGAATGTCCTTTTAAAGCTGCCAAAACCATTCCACCTGACGCTGCTGACATCATCAAGTCTTCTCCTCAGTAGCCATTTTCTCCAAAACACATATAGAGTGGAGGCATGTAGAAATCCTCTCCTAGCCAAGCCTACAGTATCATTGCTGGTATGTTTAAACTACCATCTAGGGCTGCAGATTATACAGTGATGCATGTTATTGTGTTCTAGGTCCCTAACTGTTAGTGCAGTTTATGGTTTACAGTTAGACCCATGCTTGTTGCAGACAGCACCTTCCATGTGTATATTTTTTCACACTCCTCATCTCTGTATTGTATCTCATGCACATGTTCATGTCTGCACTGTCTCATGTAATATTTTGCATGCTGTTATACCACAGTAATTGTATGTCTTTTTGTTCCTTAGTTTTACACTATTCTTGGCAATAAGAGTTGAAAAACCGACGTTGCTGGGAAAAGAGTTTAGCTGCCTGTCAACTTATGCTCCACACACATAGGAAGGACACAATACTCTTTTCCAAGCTGTACACTGACTACTTTACATTGTATCAAAGTGTCTATCTACTTTGTTTTCTCCTGAAAAGATATAATACAATATTTACAAAAATGTGAGGGATGTGTATATATACAGTATGTCATTATATTATAATATATAGTATTATAATATAATGGGAGATCATACAATTTTCTAATATACCTGTATTAAAAATTCTGCTCCTATATCTCCTTTATAGAAATGCAGTAGGCCCCTATCTATGGTACATAGTAAATGGTATCCATAATAATGGCTGACAACTAACTGTATGGACAAGACAGTCATGTGACCACAGTCACAGGTCGTGTGACCCCTTTTATCCATGTAACAGGAGATTATTGAGGAGCAGAACTTCTCCAGTATTACTGCCTTTAGCAGCGTCTTATCATGTCAGTTAGGGTCTCTCTTTCTCATTTACTTTTTTTTTCACTTAGCTTTATTAACAACATGACATCCCCTATAGAGACAGCAGGGATACACAATGAAGAAGTTGCTGGAATAAATAGCCTAAAAATAATTTTTCCACCATTATTTCTATTCCGTTACCTCATAGATGTCATGTAACCCTGCTGCTAACTGAAAGTCAGGAGGTCACAGGAGGACGCTAGGGTTATTTCATATAATAACTCCATAGGAGCTGTTACTATAGACAGAAAAGTGTGCATTTTAAGTTAGGTGCCTATTGAATTGATATAAATGAGGTACATGAGCAGAATTTATAATACATGTATATTATACATTGCATGATTTCTTATGCTACGCATAATAAATGAAAGCAACATAAAGTGGACAACCCCTTTAAACTCTGCTACATCTGTATTTTTATTTGTATATATAAATCCCTGGCACAGAAAACAAGTAACGTAACTTGCTCATGCAGATTCCATGTAGACAGGATGCAGACAGAATGTAGATTCACCTTATTGAATCTGAAGAACAGATCTGAAGAACAATCCGTAGCATACGAGCTAAAAATCAGCAGAAGATAGCCATCGTATGCACAGGGTCTGTATTCACAGCCGGTATGATGTAGATATTTGTTGTAGATGCTTATTTGAAGCTACATAATATCTCCATGACAGCACAGCCTACATAGGAAGTTATATCATTAGAACCTATTTTCAGGTTTTGGTCATTTAACTTCAAGTTATCGTACCTTTGTGTATAAGTAACTTTTTTTTCCGCTGGGGACGACTTTTATTATTTAGTGGCACCATTTATTGAAGCACATATTGTATTGGGGACCAAAAAACAAACAGTTTTGGGGTGGATTGAAAAATGAAGGGGGGCATGTATGAAAACGGTCTAGGTCTATGACTTTCTTTGTTGCCCATAGCAACCAATCAGAACTCCCCTTTTCATTTTTCAGAGCACTATATGAAATGAAAGGGGAGCTCTGAATAGTTGCTATGGGCAACAAAGAAAGTCTTAGACCTAGACAGTCTTCATAAATAAGGCCCTAAATGTACAGTTGAAACCAGAAGTTTACATACACTATATAAAAGACACATATGCATGTTTTTCTCACTATCTGATATGAAATCAGAACAAATCTTACCCATTTTCGGTAAATTAGGATTACCAAAATTATTTATATTTGCCGAATGCCAGAATAATGAGAGAGAAAATTTTGTAAGGCATTTTTATTACTTTCTGCAAAGTCAAAAGTTTACATACATTTCATTAGTATTTGGTAGCATTGTCCTTAAACTGTATGACTTCGGTCCACAAGCTTCTCGCAATAGTTGGTAGGAATTTTGGCCCGTTCCTCCTGACAAAACTGGTGTTACTGAGCCATGTTTGTAGATCACCTTGCTTGCACCTGCCTTTTCAGCTTTGCCCATAAATCTCTAATAGGATTGAGATCAGGGCTTTGTGATGGCCACTCCAAAACATTGACTTAAGGTTATCCTTAAGCCACCTTATAACCATTTTGGCAGTATGCTTTAGGTCATTGTTCATTTGGAAGACCCATTTCTGCTCAGGCTTTAACTGGTTGATGTCTTGAGATGTTGCTTCAGTATTGCTACATAATCTTCTTTTCTCATGCTGCCATCTATTTTGGGAAGTGCTAAGGTCCCTCCTGCAGCAAAACAACCCCACAACATGATGCTGCCACCCCTGTGTTTCACAGTTGGGAAGGTGTTCTTAGGCTTACAAGGTCTCTCTTTTTCATCCAAACGTAACAATGGTCATTATGTCCAAACAGTTCAATTTTAGTTTCATCAGACCACAGGACATATCTCCAAAAATGTAGGTCTTTGTGCCTGTGTGCATTTGCAAACATTTATCTGGCTTTGTATGTTTCCTTTGGAGTAATGGCTTCTTCCTGGCAGAGTGGCCTTTCAGCCCATGTTAATAAAGTACTCATTTCACTTTGTATAATGACACAATTTTACCAGCTTCCGCCAGCATTTTCTTCTTCTGCTTTTGTTCTTGGGTTGACATGCACAAAGCACATCCATCTCTGAGACACCGAACCCGTCTCCTCCCTATGATATGATGGCTGGACATTCCCATCTTGTTTGTACTTGCATATAATTGTATGTACAGATGAACAAGGCAAATTCAGGTATCTGGAAATTGCACCAAGGATGATCCAGACTTGTGCAATTCCACAATTCTCTTCCTGATATCTTAGCTGATTTCTTTAGACTTTCCTATGATGTTACACACAGAAGCAGTGTGTTTCTGATGTGCTTTAAAATAATACATCCACAGCTGTGTCTCTAATTAACTCAGATGTTGCCAGAATCAGAAGCTTCCAAAGACATGACATCATCATATGGGCTGTCCCAAATTGTTTAAAGGCAAAGTAATCCTAGTGTATGTAAACTTTTGACTTTGCAGAAAGTAATAAAAATGCCTTAAAATTCTCTCTCTCTCTCTCTCTCTCTCATTATGTTGGCACTTGGCAAATATAAATAATTTTGGTAATCCTAAAAGGTTTATTCTGATTTCATGTCAGATAAAGAGAAAAACATGCATATGAGTCTTTTTATATAGTCTATGTAAACTTCTGGTTTCAACTGCTACTGCACCTTTGTGTATGGGTTTTATTTTTATATAGTTCACCATGAAATATAAATGAGACGTAACCTTATTTTGCAGGTCATGGTTGTGGCAACATCAACTTTATTTAGTTTCTATTTTTTTTTTTAACAACTTAAAAAAAAAAAAAGAAACTTTAAAACAATGTGATTTGCATTGCCATATTCGGAGATTAATAACTTATTTTTCCATTGTCAGACCTATGTAAGGGCTTTGCAGATTGAACTGAAGTTTTCAGGGGGATATGTACATTTTTTTATGGTATCCACCATGTGTAATAAATACTCTAGTATTTTTTACATTGGTCTTTTACAGATACAGCAGAACTAATTCTTATTACATTTTTACTTTTTTTTTGTCATAAAAGGGAAGAAAGGTGTATTGATTTTTTTATTAATATTTTTAAAACTTTTATGACATTTTGTTAATTTACTATTTAGTCATCCTATGATACTTGACTTCTATGGGATTCCATTGCTAACACATTGCTCTAAATTTCTAGTGTAGGGTACCTTTGGCCACACTTCTACTTTACGTAGGCTCTGGTCTTTGTAATAAGATGCTAAGTCTTGAGCAAAGCTCACCTCAGATTGCATGACACTGGGGGCTATCGGGTGTTATAGAGCCCTCCCTTCCTCGGTCTAGTAGCTTAGACATCGTAGTTTATTTGACAATGGTTAATCAGTCTGGATATCAGAGTTATTTTCCCGTCCCAGTCATTAATGGTGGAGAGATGAGGGGGGAGGAGTCAGCTATATTTAACTGTCAGCTCCTGAGCCCATTCTTCACTTCAAGCCTGACATCCTGACATACATAAGTATCACATATTGGAAATGGTTTATAAAACTAATAATCTTTTTTTTCCTTTAATCCTTGTGAAAAGGAAATCTATTGGATGAAATAATCTATTGTTTACTGGATACCAAGTTTCCATATAAAACATCATTTTCAGTTACATTTCTAGATTTGCAATGTCATTATCTGTGTCGCAATTTATTGTTTAAATAAACTGTAACAGACTGATGAACAGTTTGATAAATTCTTTGATTAACACTGAAAAAATTGTGACATTTTATGTAATGTTTGATGAATTCCTTGACAAACTTTTTGATTAATTTGTGATATGAGATAAATTGCGTGCTCCGAGAGATATTTCTCATTTCACCTAGAGGCATCTGGTGATTCATTGTTATGCTTTACTTAATTTTATTGTACTTTTGTACTTTATTTATTTTTCGATTATATTTCTATTATTTTGTATGAAATGGTAGGCATTTACACATTTTATTTGCTTTGTTTTGGCTAAAATGCATACAATTTGCTTTCCTGAGTATGCCATTTTGCAGTACTCTTTATTGTATTTTTTAGCACATATGGCATGTGATATTTATTATATACCCTATGGAGACTTCACTAAGTCATGCTGACCTTTATTTTGGTACTTAAACTTATCTTAATTATTTTCATTTTATTCAAAAAAAACCTATTTTGTTCACATCTCTTCATTAAGTCTACCACCAGGGACTATGTAAACCATTTTTATTAACTTTCTGCACCTTTTAAATTCCTTTCTTTCCCTCTCACATCCTCGTTAACTGGCATGCAGTCATTCTCTATCGTTCTACTTTCCTATTTTTGGTGTTTAAATTCCCCATTATGCCGAATCTAGTTCAGGTACTTGCCTTATCTACAAGAATCCAAGTTAACTTTTCCTCTCCTTTGTCAGGTAGAGTACCTTATTCTCCTGGTATGGCTGCTATACACGTGCTAAATGCGTGCCCTCAGACTTTCATCGAAGCCTGACACCTCCCAATGGGGTTCTATCCACATCACAAAAACATCACCACAATACTTTCTATTTCTCACCAAGGAAGAATTTACTTACTTGAAGACCTTCAACAACTTTTAGTACACATGCAAAAAACAATCATCTACAAAACTGTCATCCAATTCGTCGCTGTCAACTTCCCATCGTGTAACACTTTTTGACTGATGTGGACCTTAAAACACTGAATGACTCTTCTTGGCCCTGGCTCAACAAACACTGAATATAATCGTATTTTGGGAAAGACTCAATAAGTTTGGTATATTCGTTTAATTATGTACGGGCTCAACACTTAGGACAGGAGGTTCTAAGATGCTCTAATTAGCACTAAATGACTTGTGCACGTGACCACTTTGGCCTGTGATTGGCTGCACATAGCATATGACTGATGGACGTTCATATGCTATAGGTCACGTTTTTCAAAAAACACCTATTTTGTTCCCATCTCTTCATTAAGTCTACCCCCAGGGACCACGTGAACCTTTTTATTAACTTTCTGCACTTTTTAAATTCCTATTTAGGCGTGGTTCTTTATGTTGGATAATAGTGTGTATATCTTGGTCTGTCAGTTATTTGCCAGAGCTATTGATACTGTACTTATAAGGCCTCGTTCACATGGCTTATTTGGGTGCCGATTGGAGCCATACTGCGTGCCGTATTTGCGCTGCAGTACAGCTCTAATCCGCCCCAGTAACTACGGTAATCCACAGATCTCATAGAGAACTTTGGATTCCGTCTCTTCTCCCCGCTTGTCGATTCCGCCGCGGGGGGAGAAAGTGACATGTGAATTATTTACGCCGTGTACGCGCCGCAGATAAAGACAGTCGTTGGGGCCGGCTAGCTGTCGGCCCCCCGCCCCGCCCCGCTGCACGGCTTCCGCCGTAATTGCGGGGCGAAATCCGTCCCCGCAATTACGCTGGCAATAAGCCGTGTGAACAAGGCCTAAGGATTAAAATATGTTCTATGCACTTTCTATGCTTTATATTTGTGTCTTCTTCCACTTACATTAAAATTTTGACATGTTCGGCACTTATCTAATTATCATCATAGGTAGGTTTACAATAAAAAAGTTAAACGCAACTTATAAGGCTTGAGGCAGTGATTGGGCGCAGCTTACTTACTAATTTTTGTTAGAAAGTTTTCATTAATTATCCCCAGTGTCTACTGCATATGCCACAGACCATGTGCATGGCATTCATTGAAGTCAGTGAGCCATGGCTTACATCCAAACAAAATGGAATAGAATTTACTCCAAAAATAAAATGATTTAAAAAGTCTGTAAATATTTTAAACTTTTTAGGGTAAACAAAACAATAGTCAAATTTAAGGGAAAACTATCCTTATGTGAACAATAAAAGTGAGAAAAACGTTTTTAAAATTTTCTGATGCTGTGATGTGCAGTTAGGTCACTTTATTATGACTACTTCCTACTTCAACATTGACAGTGCATAGCTCATGAAGTAAGTCACATTGTGAGCTGGCTTGATGCATATATAAGGTGTGTGATAGGCTGTCTGCACACATATCTCCCATTGCTATCATGGGCAAAAGGGGCAATTTATCAGAGTTCCAAAAAGGGATGACTTTTGGCCTTCAAGCTAAAGGTGACAGTATTTCTGAAACTGTGCAGTTTGTGAACTGTTTGCAGGCTGCTGTGGTGAAATTGTATTATAAGTGGACAAATGGCCCTGTTGCTAATAAGCAACCTGGAAACTGCAGAGCACTATTTGCTATTGATGTAAAAGTTGAACAACAGTTATGAAGGTATGCAAAGGAAGAATTATATGCTATAGTGGAGCAGCTTGATGCAAAAAAAGCAGTTCAGCGAACCCTACTGGGCATAGTGCTAGGAAGAAAATGGGTGGTCACTGCTCTTATGCTAACAAAGTGGCATAAACAGAAAATATTTTAATTTCACAACAGAATTGGAATTAGATCAAACAGATGGACGTTGATATAAAAGAGAAGAATCGTCATAGAAGAAAAACCCTGAAACCATTGTTGGAAGAACACAAGCTGGTGGCAGCGTTATGGTCTGGGGAATATTTTTATGGCATTTGCCAGGCTCACTTATAATGTGGAAGGCACTCTCAACCGATCTGGGCAGGAATCCATGCAGTGATCAAACTACAACCGTAGTAGCTGTAGCAGCTGCTATGGGGTCTGCCATCTCTAGAGGGACCAGCCAGTCCAGACACTCCAGTCATAGTGTAAGGTATTGAGGATGCAGGAACAGGGGAAGCTCATATTATAGGGTTTCATCTGCCAGTGAACAGTAATCAACAGTTACTATTCACTGCAAGCCTGACCCAGCTGTACTGCGTTAGTGTTAGGGGATTATTGGGTTAAAAGGGTGGTCTGGGACTTAGAAAAGCTCGTTGGTCTGCTTGGGCATGATTATAAATAGAAAAAAGAAGCCTACTCACCTCTGTGACACTCCCATTCCGTCCCGTTGGCAATCCCGTACATGCCGGCTGCACAGTGAACGCCCATTTGTCACATGCTATGTGCAGCCAATCACAGGCCAAAACGGTCATGTGCACATGTTGTTTAGTGCTATGTAGAGCATCTTAGACCCTCCTGCCCTAAGTGTCGAGCCTGTACATAGTCTAACAAATATACATAATGTGTCGAGTCTTTCCCAAAATATGATTATAGTCAGGAATTGTGTTTGATGAGCCAGGACCAAGAAGAGTCACTCAGTATTTTAAGGTCCACTTCAGTCAAAAAGTGTTACACCGTGGGAAGTTGATAGTGATGAATTGGATGACCGTTTTTTAGACTATTGTTTTTTGCATGTGTACTAAAAGTTGTTGATGTTCTTCAAGTAAGTAAATTCTTTCTTCCTGAGAAATAGGAAGTATTGTGGTGATGTTTTTGTGATATGGATAGAACCATTTTGAGAGGTATCAGGCTTCAACAGGAGTCTGAGGGCACACATTTAGCACATGTATAGCAGACATACCAGAAGGGTAAAGTACTCTACCTGAGGGAGGAGAGGGAAAAGTTAACTTGTGATATGCAGATGCTAAGTAGAGGGCGAAAAGGCAAAACAAAAACTCGACAAGCCGTTCGTTCGGTGCTCTCCTTAAGGAGAGATCTTCCCTTCCTGAGCTACCCGATGCCTCCCAAACAGCCAGCCAGTATCTTCTCTACTCTGCACTGAAGAGGGACAAAAATCCCGAAACAGCGTTGTCTGTAGATGAGAGATACTGGCTTGGCTAAAAAATCCATTTTGCTTTCTCAAGACTCGGTGGGTCAAAAGCAAATTGAGGATTTGTTACAACCAACAGAGGGCGCTGTGAGCTTCTCATCCCCTTTCCCATAATGCCTTGTGATATGCAGATGCTAAGTAGAGGGCGAAAAGGCAAAACAAAAACTCTACAAGCCGTTCGTTCGGTGCTCTCCTTAAGGAGAGATCTTCCCTTCCTGAGCTACCCGATGCCTCCCACACAGCCAGCCAGTATCTTCTCTACTCTGCACTGAAGAGCGATAAAAATCCCGAAACAGCGTTGTCTGTAGATGAGAGATACTGGCTTGGCTAAAAAATCCATTTTGCTTTCTCAAGACTCGGTGGGTCAAAAGCAAATCGAGGATTTGTTACAACCGACAGAGGGCGCTGTGGGCTTCTCAGCCCTTTTCCCATAATGCCTTGTGATATGCAGATGCTAAGTAGAGGGCGAAAAGGCAAAACAAAAACTCTACAAGCCGTTCGTTCGGTGCTCTCCTTAAGGAGAGATCTTCCCTTCCTGAGCTACCCGATGCCTCCCACACCGCCAGCCAGTATCTTCTCTACTCTGCACTGAAGATGGACAAAAATCCCGAAACAGCGTTGTCTGTAGATGAGAGATACTGGCTTGGCTAAAAAATCCATTTTGCTTTCTCAAGACTCGGTGGGTCAAAAGCAAATTGAGGATTTGTTACAACCAACAGAGGGTGCTGTGGGCTTCTCAGTCCCTTTCCCATAATGCCTTGTGATATGCAGATGCTAAGTAGAGGGCGACAAGGCAAAACAAAAACTCTACAAGCCGTTCGTTCGGTGCTCTCCTTAAGGAGAGATCTTGCCTTCCTGAGCTACCCGATGCCTCCCACACAGCCAGCCAGTATCTTCTCTACTCTGCACTTAAGAGGGACAAAAATCCCGCCACAGCGTTGCCTGTAGATGAGAGATACTGGCTTGGCTAAAAAATCCATTTTGCTTTCTCAAGACTCGGTGGGTCAAAAGCAAATTGAGGATTTGTTACAACCAACAGAGGGCGCTGTGGGCTTCTCAGCCCCTTTCCCATAATGCCTTGTGACTAGCTGACTCTAGTAAGACCTAAAATGAGAATCCCATTTGTCAGAGATGTACACTCTAGTCGCACAGCTTTGGTTTAAAGACCCTGGAGCTCATCTGAAATTTTGGCAATGATGGGGCAGATTTTAATCCCTGAAGAATACCCCATATCTTTTTGTAGAGAAATAAAATGAAACCACAAAGTAGTCAGGAGAAGAGTATGTTAAAAGGCTGACAGAATAGGGGCAAAGATGCTTGCTTGACCAATCCATAACCCTGACATATTTGTAATAGAAGAAGGGAGAGGCAGTGGACACATTTTGCTCCAGATTACAACAGAAATGGACTGATCTGGAGTATGACCCCACCTCCTATATGCATTTTGGTATCTGCATCTGTTGATGGATTAAACAAACTCATACATGAGGTGCTAATTGTTTCTTGACATACAAATGCCCCCAGTGTTTTGTTACAAGTTGCAAAACGAGTTATGTTAAATCAAGGGAGATGCTCTAATCAAGTAGGGATTGCTGCTTATTAGCCAGAAAAAAACAAAAAAAAATAAAATCCTGTTAGTTGCTACAATTGTGAAAAATTGGTCCCTTTAGAACAAAACTGTTTTGCCCCTCAGTAACAATGAAACCAAGGACAGTATCCCCCATTCGCTGGCTGTTCCGACCGTCTCTACACAGAGTTACCACCACCCCCACCTCCAGCAGGAAACCATGTATAGGAAACAGATTATCCGGAATCTGCTGCTGTGTCAATACTAAATGACCACAATAGGAGAGAGTAGAGGCGGTACTCACCAAGTGTATCTTGAAATTACTTTATTCCATACGCGGCATTTAAGAAACAGACGAGCAGGATGGCAACACAACACCTACAATCGTTTTTGGGACTTGTGTCTTATTATAGACCATGGATAAGAAATGCATTAGCACTTATGCAACCTTTGTATGATTGTCTGAAATCTTCTCCGTTTGCCCACACGGATGTAGCGATAGCTTATTTTGACCGTTGGTTTAAACTTACTGTCATCTCCTGCACTTGGCATTCCAGATTATACCAAACCTTTCAGACTGTACTGTACAAAAGACAGCAGGACATGCTACTGCTGTTTTAACTCCGTTCAGAGTCCAGTTGCTTTTCACTTGGCAAGGCTATATCATGTGGAAAAGGGGGCAGCAAACTGTGTGTGTGGGTGGGGGGGTAATAGCAGTACAAGCTATGCTTGATAAAAGTGCAGAGATTGTTTTGAATTAACCTGTTACTGTTTATGTGCTTCATGATATTTCTGCTATTCTTACAAAGGTACAGCCGCACCATTTGTTTACTGCCAGACATCTGATGCTGCACTGTGCTTTGCTTATGCCAGACAATGTAACCATCTAGTGTTGCACCACCCTGAACCCAGCCACTCTGTTGCCTATGGAGTAAAGGGGGAGGAGGATAGTGTGGGCATACCCTTTTCTGAATTTCTGCTAGATCCGGATGGCCAACATAATTATATACAGCTAATGGCCCAGGAGGTGATTGGATATAGTCATGTTATGGACCAGCTGATATAGAACCCTGATTTTCTGTGGATGGATCAAGATATAAAATTGATGGGAGATTTTACACTGGCTATGCGGTAGACACTTTCATACACAGTAAAAGCTTTACCACCACACATGTCTGCGCAAGAGGCTGAGCTAAAAGCTTAAGAGGAGACATGCGAGTATGCTGCCTGACATACAGTAAATGTATACACAGACTCTCATCATGCTTTTGGAATTGTTCATGACTATGGTCTAATATGGAAAGCAAGATCATTTCTTACAGCAAATAGACAATCCATTTAGAATGGAAAGCAACTACAAGCATTAATGGAAGCATTGCTGCTGCTACCAAGGTTCCAGTCATTAAAGTAAAAGGACATTCTTAAGAAGACACGATTGAAGCAAAAGGAAACCACCTAGCTAATCAAGCAGCTAAGGCAGCAGCGCGAGCTCGGCTGAACCCAGCTGTCGAGTGGTGCAGGGGAAAAAAAAAAAAAAAAAAAGGGGAATGCCACTAACCCTTGACTTTAACACCCTAAAAAAGTTACAAGGGAAAAGCAGGAGAAGATAAAAGAAGGCGGCGGGAGAAAAAAAAATAGTTTTCTGGCTTCGAAGGATTTTGTGAGTTGGGATTGATTGTCCCCTCCCAAGTTACCTCGATCCTGTGATGACACATGCTACCCATGGAAATACACACCAGTCAAAGACTGTTGTGGGGGTTAGAAAACAGTTCTGGTTTTTGGGGGGCCCAGCAGCTGTGCCAAGCATAGGGTGCTTTGATTATCCCAATTCTTATCCTGCAGGACAGTGAGACCCTCAGCCTTGATTTATGTAAAAAAAAAGAAAACAGGACCAGATGCTCCTCAGTGTAGCAAACTCAATGGAAAATTAGATAGCAACAGTGAATGTGTCAGGACAAAATGTGGCACGAAGGTTTTACCAATCCTATCAATTTCTAATGGTGAAGTGACAAATTTTAGGGACATACATAGGGCGACATGTATGAAAATTTTTCCGTTTAATGCCAATTTCATGCGAAAAAAAAAAGGAATAGAATGGGGCCCCATTTATGAAAACCCATTATCAAACGAGTCTTTTAAACGGTGCTTCCAGCTTCCCGGGCCGGCGTTCGGGGGTCGGGTAACCACTTTGAAAGTGGTATACCTGTTCCGACTGTAATGCCGCCAGAAATACAGTAGAGAAGCTATAAATCTATCGCTTCACTACGGTTCTAGAGTGCCCCACCTCCTAAGAGTTTTAATGTATTACTCTATTTCTGAAGCATCACAAGTCCCAGCTAGTCTAGCTGCCTCTCTTCGGGTAAAGAAATTTAAAGGAAAATACAACAAAGTTTACAAATTTTCCTAAGAGTATTTCTCTTGAGTACTTTGGGTGGCATGTATGAACGGGACTGCGGCAGATATCTAGCATCTTTTCAGCCCGAAATCAGACGCAGCCTCGTTCGCTACATTTTTAAATGGCCCGCACGCCATTATCAGACGCATTACATAGCGCCCGTTACACTAGAACCGTAGCGAAGCTATAGATTTATAGCTTCACCACGGCATTTCTAGGCACATTACTGCTGGAACAGATACAGCACTTTCAAAGTGGTATACTTGAGCCAGAAATGTCGTACAAAGCGCTAGAATGTGCCTGATTTATGACCCGCTATAGATTGGGTTCATAAATCAGACGCATTCTAGACTAATATTATGCGCATTAAATTTGCCGTTTAAACACCAAATTTCATACATGTCGCCCTTTGTGTCTCAAATTACCACTTTCTGACCCGAACAAGACACAAAATGCACAGGAGAAATACTCTGACCCGTTGTCTTTCGTAGGTCATCTTTTTTACTTTTATTTTTTTTCTACAATATATACTGTAGACCTTTTTAAATTAAATCCAAGTCCTACCATATTTTGGAAAAAGAGCTTACATGCTTTTACAAAACACTTCCTACATGTTACTATACTTTGTTCAGACTTCATTAAGGCTAGCTTAACACTTACTGTGATACCATTTGGGACCTTCGATCTGGGTTTCCGTCTGCAAATCTGCAAGACGGATTCTTAGGAAACAGTAGTGGAAACATAGTCACTTTTGGACTACTTTGCTTTCTTTCATGAACTGTCTGAGGATCTGAAATAAAAGAATTGTTGCTCTACATAAAGATGGCTTAGGCTATAAGAAGATTTCCAAGACCCTGAAACTAAGTTGCAGGCCTTGGCATGGTCAAACAAAGAAGTTGAGTGCACTTGCTCAGCGTCATATCCAGAGATAATTGTTACCAGCATTGCTGCAGGTGTTAAAGATGTGGGGGGTTAGCCTGTCAGTGTTCAGATCATATGCTGCATACTGCATCAAATTGATCTGCATGGCTGTCGTCCCAGAAGGAAGCCTGTTCGAAAGATGATGAACGAGAAAGTCCGCAAACAGTTTGCTAAAGACAAGCAAACTGAGGACATGGATTATTGGAACCATGACCTGTGCCTGATGAGACCAAGATAAACTTGGTTCAGATAGTGTCAAGTGCATGTGTCGGCAGCCTGGTGAGGAGTATAAAGACAAGTGTGCCTTGCCTACAGTTAAGCATGGTGGTGGGAGTATCATGGTTTGGGGCTGCAGTCCGTGGGGAGCTACAATTCATTGATGGAACCATGAATGCCAACATAAACTTTTACATACTGAAGCAAAACATATTCCCCTCTCTCCAGAAACTGGGTTGCAGGGCAGTATTCCAACATGATAACCAGCCCAAACACACCTCCAAGATGGCCACTGCCTTGCTAAAGAAAATGAGGGTAAAGGTGCAGGACTGGCCAAGCATGTCCAGACCTCAACGCTATTGAGCATCTGTGGGGCTTCCTCAAATGGAAGGTGGAGAGGCGCAAGGTCTCTAACATCCACCAGTTCCGTGATGTGGTCATGGAGGAGCGGAAGAGGATTCCAGTGGCAACCTGTGAAGCTCTACAGAATTCCATGGCCAAGAGAGTTAAGGCAGTGCTGGAAAATAATGGTGGCCACACAAAATATTAATACTTTGGGCTCAGTTCATCCATTTTCACTTAGGGGTGTACTCACTTTTGTTGCCAGTTGTTTAAACATTGATGGCTGTGTGTTGAGTTATTTTGAGGGCACATCAAATTTACACTGTCATACAAGCTGTACAATGACTTCTTTACATTGTATCAAAATTTAATATCTTCAGTGTTATCCTATGAAAATATATAATACAATATTTTCAAAAATGTGAGGGGTGTACTAACTTTTGTGAGATACTGTATGTTGATATGTTTTATTGTTTTATATAATGAATGGGATTTTTTTTTATTTTACTGTACTTTTTAGTTCCCATCAGGGAAGATACAATCAATTGTACTACATAGTATATTGTATATATTGCAATATATAGTGATTTCAATGATCTCTTACCAGGGCTGTTCCTTGGGACGGGCGAGACGGGCAGTCGCCCTGGGCGCCACTCATCAGCGGGGCGCTGGAGTATGGTGCGCTCCCTCTCCTACCTCAGTGAGCAGGCAGCGTAGTCTGCAGGAAGTCAGGCTGCATATCATCTGTTGCCAGCTTTCTCCTTTTTATAAGTGGCCTTGTAAAGGTGAGCAGGACTGTTGAAGGCACATAGCAAATAAGCTGGCAACCTGAACTGTGGACGCTGTAATAGATGCACCGCCAGCTCCTGCCCTCTTATGATATGTGTGAGAGAGCTGAGCCTCCTCGGAGCTGCTGTGCAGGCTTCCTGTAGCACGGAGCACAGTCACCTTCCCTTTGTGAAGAGAAGCAGTGTCCTCCGTGCTGCCAGATCCATTTCAGACAGGATACTGCTGCACTAGGCGAGTATGCAGCACAGGATTATTGCTGAGTTCTGCCACTTCCAAGATTTAAATTACAGAGGAGGCTGCACTGCACCCCCACCCTTATGTGTTTTACCACTATCCTAAAACCCCTGTTTAAAGGGAACCTGTCACATAGGTTGTACCCTCCTTGCTGAGGGCAGCACAAGCTAGTGACAGACATGCTGTTTCCAGTGCTGTGTCCCTTATTCTGTAAGATGCAGCAGTTTTAAAGCATTTTACCCCTTAAATCTTATTCAGGGAGCAGGTGTTAAGCTCCACCCCCCAAAGGCTAGCCCCGCCCACGGGACAGTTATTCACATGTTTTACCTATTCAAATTTCATAGGTTTGTCAGTTGAGGGGTGGGCGGGGCTAGCCTCCACGATTGGCCGGGTTTAAAAAAAAAAACTGACTCTTGAAGGACTCTTCGAATTGACTCTTCTGGCTGAAAACTGCAGATTTGAGATTAAATACTTTTAAAACTACAGCATCTTACAGAATAAGAGACACAGTGCTGTAAACAGCAGGTCTGACACTAGCTTGTTCTGTCCTCAGCAAGGGGGCATAACCTATGTGACAGGTTCTCTTTAAGTCTGTAGCTTTACTTTGCTGCGCCAAACACCCCTCATAAACAAGGTATATGGCGCGCCCCAGTAGAAAATTCAGCCCACTCCATACCTCATTGCTGTCTGGGAAGAAGTTGCGCCCTAGGCAGTCCCCTACTTTCACCTACCCATCGTCGCACCCCTGCTGTGCTGCACTAAACTCCCTAAACATCTGTCAGACCTTACACCTACTAGAAGGGCAGGAAGGAATTTGTGCAGTAGTAAAAATTTTGAGAAAAAAATACACAAAAAAATTATAAACCAAATATCCATTTTATCATATGAAAAAAGTGCAATAAAAAATTAAACCTAATTGCTTTTTCCCCACCGATAAAAGGTTCTAAACTATTAATTCACCACATGTTAAACACCCCCGGGAGGAATGAAAAGAAAAAAAAAATACCAGAATGAGGTTTTTTGTTCATCTTGCTTCCAAAACAAATGGAATACAGTTACCAAAAAGTTGCATTTTACCCAAAAAAAGTACTAATAGTTATGGCTCTTTTTTAATGATAGCCAAAAAAAAAAATATAATAAAAAAACCAAAAAAAACCAATTTTTAACTTTGGTTTAGCCATAGTTGTACTGACCCCCGTGCACTGAGGTCCATAAAATTTAAACCAAAAAGAAACAATGGCAGAGTAGCATATTGTTTATGTTACACTGCCTAAAAATTTTAATTGTTTTTACAAAACATTATACAGTACTAAATGGACCAATAAACACTTCTTGGCATCAAGCAAGCCTCATGTGGAGAGAAAAGGGAAGTGTATGACTTCCCGTCAGAGAACACATCATATGTGAAACACTGGCTGTAATCACCTTATCCATCTGAAAAGTTCCAGCTTACAAGGTATCTACCACTATTTAAGCACTGTATATTAGAAATATTGGTATTTGTATAATGGTGTTTATTCACTAACAGTATGGTGTTTTTTAGTAGTATCATCACTATGTGGTGTGGATATGTGGTTATGATGTGGTGGTATCATTCAGTCATTCTGGGTGGTGATTTGTGGTTACAATGTTGTGGTATGATTTCAGTCAACTATTGGTGGGGGGGGATCCCGGGGTTTTTTGGTGTGGTGAAATTTTGTTTTAGTGGGATTAATGGTAATATTAGTTTTGGTTTTCTGGTTTTGTGTGCAGTGATTCTGGTGGAAAAGTTCGCAGGGACGAGTCTTTGGGCCGGAGAAAGTCATCATGGTGGTTGGCGGATAGGGAGGAAAAAGGAAAAAACTCTGTGAGTCACCAGATGTAACCATTCTGTAATGACTTACACAACTGAAGATTGTCTGCAGAGAGCTAGATTCTACCACCTTTTTTTCCCCTGTTTGGGGGGTGAGTGGGGGTTGTACCCGTGGTTTATTTTTCACTATGTAGTAGTAATATGTTGTCATGTTCTGGCGGTAGTATTTGGTCTGTATGTGGAAGCATTATTAGTAATGTTGATCTTGTTATAGCCCGCATTTATTTTTTAGCAGTATGTGGTTAAAAGTTTGGTGAGGTGTTTTCCTCATCACTTTCTGCTATACACATGTAAAAAAAGGATTAAAAAACAAAAAACACAATTTCAATCACTAAAGTGTTGAAAATATATATATGTATATATATATATTTTGTTTATATACATTTTTTTATATGTAAAATTTTTATATATAATTTTTTTATATGTTTATACCACACACAAGTCAAGTACCATTTTATGGTCAAATCAAGTACCATATAAATGAAATACAAAAGGGTTTTGGGTTTTTTGAATGGACACAGATGGTCTTCCAGTGTTTTAAAGTGATGTAAAACCCGGTTTTTCCAGTTCTCCTTTTTTTGTAAATTTTTTTGGTAACTATGATATTAAATATTAAAGTGAAAGTAAATGGTTGTCCAGTAAAAAAGTATAAAACACAAAAAAAACAAATTTCTCAAATTAAAAAATAATATATTTTATTATATTATTTTATTATTTTTTATATTTATATATATTTTAAATATATTATAAAATTTTTTTTTTAATTTTTTAATATTTGTCAAGTACCTATATGGGGCAAGTCAAGGGCCTTTAATTTTTTGGTAAAGTCAGGTTCCAAAATAAATGGTTTAAAAATCAAGTACCCCTATCACTGAAAACAAGGTATCAGTTATTTGAATTTGGAAAAAAATGGTTTCCGTTTTTAAAGGGATATAAACTGGGTTTTTCCCGTTTCCTTCTTTGTATTATGTTGGGGCTAAATCTATTATTTATAATATATAATATATTATTTTATATTTTATATATAATTTTTTTATATATATATATTTTATATATTTTTATATATATTTTTATATAAAATTATATATAAAAGATTTATTTTAAGAGGGCCCCGGGGTTTAAGTCGTGGACGGAATGTTTGTAGACCAAGGTGGTGGCCTGGGGAGTAAAAAAACCCTAAGAGGGGGTTTGCCAGCGAGTTATTTTGTGGGGCCTTTTTTTTGTGGTAGTTTTGGGTCGGGTTTTTTTTTTGGAGGGGCCCCAAGGGTCTGGGGGGGGGGGCCGCTCCATCTCCAGGCTGGGCCTTACCAGCAAAAAGGAGCGACACAGCTCAAGCGGAGCTGTGTGATTATGCTGAAAACCTTCTGAAGTAGTACATCAAGCTGCCCCCAAGGCGTGAAAACTTCAGCTGCCCGGGGTGAGGTTTTTTTTTGGTGTTGCTTGACTGTAAACCCTGAAGCAAGGACTGTATTTATTTTGCGTGTAAGTGAAAAAGCATGTTTGTTTTTCGTTATTAAAGGGTTTCAGGGACAAAAAATTTTTATGTTTTTTTTGCACCAAAAAACCTGTGTCTGTGCTAATCCAGAGACTCCTGGGAGCTAACCCCCCCACAATATTATATATTAAAATATATTATATATTATATATTATTATATTATATAATATTATAATATTATATATATATGTGTGTGGTATATATATAATACATGTATTTTAAATTATAAAACATACTGTATTATAATATATATAAAACATACTTTTATTTTTATATATGTGATTTATATATATATGTAATATATACTACATGTTGATTTATTTTATATACATACATGTATATGTATATATATATATATATATCATAGCTGATACCTTGTTATTCATAGTTAGCCTAATTAATACAAAGAAGGAGAACTGGACAACCCGTTTACAGCCATATGGCACATCCTTTAACCCGGGAAGAAATCTTTTCCATTCAAAAAATGATCCCTTTTGTATTCTTTTTTATGGTATTTGACTTGAAAATTTTTGCTATTACGGGGCTCCGATAAGGGGAGTTTTCTACAACACTTAGTTTGGGGGCACACAACCTTACATTGGTTGGAAAATCTTTTTATGTCTTGTTTGAAACTTCTTGCAAAAAAAATTGATAGATTCCATTCATAACTTAAGCAGTTCATGCATATGTATTGTAAAAACAAAATCAGGTAATCTAATTTGTGAATATCCGTAAAGATGCAGATTTTTAAAGCCCAGCAAGTGTTTATTGTGTCAGTTTTTAATTGCTTTCTAAAGTGTGTTCAGAGAGGAAAAACTGTTCTACAATAAACATGCATCATTTAAAAAGTACCCACTAAATGAACCCCCATTTTTTTTATTGTAATCTCCACTGTAAAAACCCCTAAATTTAAATTTTTTCCATATTGTTTTTTTTTTAATTAAAAAACTTCAAGCAAATTGAAAAAAGTTTTCCATCGTGAATGCTTCCGGTAAGAGTGATTTTGCTGTCAGTATTTCGTATGTCGCAATCGTGTGCAGCAGAGAGACAATGCAAATTTATTAGTTTAAGAAAAATTAGCAGGCTCCTTGAATAAATCAAAAATGAATATAAAATACATTCTGGCTGAGCCATTTTTGCCAAACGAAGGAGAAAACATTTTCCTTCAGTTTTCGGGTTTTAACATGTTTGTATCGGGGGGAGGTTATATTGTTTAGTAATAAAAATTCCAAAAATAATCTTGTTGCTTTAAAAAAATTTTGGAACCCATATTAAAATTTTAAATATTTTTAAGTAATAGCTAAAAAAACTTTCCCCCCATTTTTTGGTCAAAAAAGGGGAAAATAAAGTGAATTAGCTGTGGGCTAAATTTATCATGGATTAAAAGGTGGGGGAGATGAAGGTTTTTTTTAGTTTTGTTAGTATTTTTGGGGGGATTTTTTACCCTATGAGAAACTTGTTTTTTGTTTTCCTTTGGGAAAACTTTGTATAAAGTCGCCACGTCGGGGGAAACCTTTTCGCCATTTTTTCCGGGGGAAATTTGGGCGCCTGATTTATGTCGGGCTGGGGGGGCGTCATACATATATGTAAAGTCTGCCACGCCCGCCAGTGGGTGGGGGGGAAAGTGGGGATTAGGGGGCGGTGCGGGGGCTGCCCCTTGATTCGCCCCCCGGAGGTAGTGGCCAACATATCATGTTAAAGTCCGCCGCGCTCTCACCAGTGTGATTTAGGCGCGTGGGGGGGCTGGGCCTAATATTCGCCGTCCGGGGGAAAGGGTGCGCCATTCAGGCGGGGAAAATCGCAGCCCCCCGGGGGGGATTTGGGTGTGGGGGTGAAGGGGGACTTAGGCGCAGTGGGGGGGGACTGCGTAACATGTTTTCCCAAATTCGAGACGGGGGGGAAAACCAGCGAAAAAATCTTTAAAGATTTTCCCCCCCCGGGCGGCATGGAGTTTGTTAAAAAATCGCCCCTTTTTAGGTGAAAAAAATTTCTTAAAAAGAGCTCAAATTACTCCAAAAAATCCCTTAAATAAAATAAATTTCCCAAAAACCCAAAAGAACGGGGGTAAATGGGGAAATTTTGGGAAATTTTTTAAAATTGGGGGGGAAATACAGTAATTCAAATTCTTTTAAGTATTTTTCATTGGTTGGAAAAACCAAACCCCAACCCAAAATTGGGGAGCGACAGTGACCCTTTAAACCTATGGAGAAGTTTGGCCCAAATCAAAATCAAAGGGGGGGGAAGTTAAAAATTTCCCAAAAAAAATGCAGAAAAAAAAGGTAAATTGGTTGGCTAGGGGGGTTTGGAACCCTGGCCCCAATAGAATGGGAGGGGACGGGCCCCTTTATAACCTTGGAGCTTTAGAACAATCAAATTAAAGGGGGGAAAGTTCAAAATACGGGAAAAAATACAAAAAAAGGTGATTGGTTGAGCTAGGGGGGGGTTTGGGGCTACCCCACCCAAAATAAGAGCGGCGGGCTACTTCCCCTTTTTAAAAGGGTCTATGGAGAGATCGGCCAATGAAATCTCGGCTCTCAGCGCCATGCGGCAAGGGAGTATGTTTAAAAAAAAATTTCATTTTTATTAAGTAAAAAAATTAAAACCAAAAAAGAGCTAAAAACCTTCAAAAAAATAAATAAAGCCCTTCCCTAACAACGGTTTGTCCCCCAGGGGGGGCCCGGACGCTACTGGGAAATTTTGAAATTTGAAAATTTCCCCGGGGAAATACAGAAATTTCAAATTTTTTAAAGCTTTTTTCTTTGGGGTGGGAAATTTAAACCGCCTTTCGGGAATGGGGAGCGACAGGGGCCATTCTAACCTATGGGGGAGTTTTGGGGCCCAATCAAAATTTGGAGCGCAGGGACCCATTAAAACCAGGGAAAAAAATTTAGACCAATCAAAACCCAAAGGCGGGCAGTTAAAAAATTACTAAAAAAAACCCAAAAAAGAGCTGATTGGTTGATTTAAAATTCAAAAAATTTCTTTGTTTATTTCTTTATTTTCTTTTGCAAGGTTTAAAATTGTAGGGGTTTGTAAAAAAAAATAAAAAAATAAACTTGATTTTTTTTGAATTAATATTTTTTTTGTTCGTTCCCCCCCATATTTTGATCATTTTATTTACACCCTCGGGTACAAATTTGTAGTCTTATCATTTTTATTTCGGCCCTGTTTCAGTTTTATTTCCCGATTGCATTTGAAAACCCATAAGAGGTCGGGTCACTCTCCCCCTTGGGGCCAAAAAACCCGCCTCTTTTAAAATTAACAATTAAAAAAACGAGCTCGCTTGCATTTCTTTTCCCCATAGAACTCTATGAGAAAGTTTGGGGTCGGGGGCTCTGATTGGGGCCCGGGGTAGCCAAAACCCCGCTAGCTAACCCCAAACAGCTCTTTTCTGCATTTTTAGTATTTTTGAAACTGTCCTGCCTTTGAAAAGGGTTGGTTTTAAAATTTTCCATTGGTTAAAAATGGGGTTTTCCCGTCGCTTTTTTTGATTGGTCAATACTCCTCCATAGGTTTGAAAGGGCCACTGTTTGCTCCTATTCTGATTTGGGTGGGGTTTTTTTAACCCACCCAAAGAGAAGAGGTACAGAATTTGAATTACTGTATTTCCCGGGAATTTTCTATATCCCAATTCCCCCATTTTTTAGCGCCCGGGCTCGGCGAAAAAACGCGTTTTTAGGGATTTAACTGATTTATTTTTAGAAAAAGGGGTTTTGCTCTTTATTTGATAATGTTTTACACTTAATAAAAAGATTTTTTTTAAATTATACTCCATTTCCCCCCACGGTCTGGACCGAGATTGCATTGCCCCCGATTCTCCATAGACTTTTTAAAGGGGGGAAGTAGCTCGCGCTCTGATTGGTGGGGGGTAGCCCAAGCCCCCCCCTTTGCTCGCCAAAAAGCTCTTTTTTGCTTTTTTTTCGTATTTTAATGTTCCGCCCTTTTATTTTTATTGGTCAAAAAGTTCTCCATAGGTTTTAATGGTTTTACTGTCGTTTCCCATTCTTTATTTGGTGGTTTATGCCACAAAGGGGAATAGCTTTCAGAATTTTAAAATTTCTGTATTTCCCGGGGAATTTTCCAAAAATCCTAATTCCTGAGTTGGCCGTTTTTTGATTTTTGGAAAGTGTTTTTTTTTTTTTGTTTTTTTTTTTGAGGTTTCCCCCCCCTTTTTTGAAAGGGTTTTTTTCCTTTTTAAAAGGGGGGATTTTTTGGAATCAAAATTCCTTTCCCCCGGAGCTGGAGCCGAGATTTCTGTTGCGTTTTTCTATATGCTTCTTTTATGTTCCGTTCTCGCCCTTTTTTTTTGCCTCCCCCAGGGGCATTTTTTTGACCGAATTTAAAAAAAAAGGGATGCCCGTTGGGGTGGGGGAGCGCTGCAATTTCGCTGCCCCCTTTCCCACTGCGATCGTACTTTCCCCGGGGTTTTTTTCTTTGGGGGGGCGCTGAAAGTGGGGGAACCCCTGTGCCTAAACCCCATCCCCTGGTCCCGACAGGGGAAATTTGGGCCGGTGAGGCCCCGGTTACGCCAAAAAAAACCGTCGTTTAAAACCCCTTCATACATGTGGCCCTTAGTCTTTTACACAGCACAACAGGTTGTGATTTTATTAGGAAGAATTTTTTTCGCTTCAAATTAAGGCACTTTACTTAATTTCCAAAGGGGGAACATTCCCTTCAAGTCTTTTTTTCCCGTGTGCTGCAGATAAATGGTTTTAACTGTTCACTTTTAGTTTTGTTTTTTGGCAAAATACCCCGGGAAAATGTAAAGTGGGCACCCTCAGCTATTACGTTATTGCGAGTTCACTAAAATAGATGGAAACCAATCAAATGTACTATCATGAGCCAACATGCCTCTAAGAGTGTCTGTTTAACTCTTCGCCACTCCGTGTAGTGTCTATCTTTCACTCCCTGGAGAGTTAGTTAGATGGCATCTTGTTTCTGTGCTGGCCAATATTGCATGTGTGCACCGCGTCTTGCCAATTTAAAGGAAAAATGCACACCACAAATCTGTCTCTCTATCGATAGCAGCCTGTCATGGACTATATGAAGGGAAACTCCACCTCTAGCCGTTGCCTTATTTTGGATGTTAATATTGTTTGCAACTGATTCTGTTCATACTGCTACTACTGGTTCTGCCTTCAGCTATTCCTCTGACCATGATTCTTTTCTCTCACCTGCCCTGACCTTCTCATCTGTCTTTGTGTTGAAAGTATATTGAATGTACTCTTGTACTCACAGACATCAGAACCCAGTAAAATTAATAGACAACCCTGGCACACCAATCTGACCAAAAAGCTGAGGTGAGCATCATGAGTTGCTGAACACCACAGAAAGAAAATCCGCTCCAACGATGACCTTGCCTCATACAATCACTCTTCAAATTTAAGTCTGCACTCACCTCTGGCAAACAGGACTTTACCACTATCATATCATCGCTATCTCACAACCCTAAACAACTGTTCAACACCTTCTACTCTCTCCTACGTACCCCAGCACCCAATCACCCATTTCTGTTCTCACCTCTATACCTGCACAGTCCCCACCACCGACCCCTATACCTTCACAATGCTCTTCTCCCTTAACACTATTACTCATGACAAGCTTTCCTCTCTACCCTCCAAA
The DNA here is from genome assembly GCA_025379985.1 of Phyllomedusa bahiana. Taxonomy (NCBI): domain Eukaryota; kingdom Metazoa; phylum Chordata; class Amphibia; order Anura; family Hylidae; genus Phyllomedusa; species Phyllomedusa bahiana. The sequence continues at coordinate 55,743 of JAODAL010003062.1, forward strand.
TCCAACCTCACTACCTGTAATCTTGTCCCAGTGCCATCCCACCTCATCCTAGACCTTAGTGCTATCATTATCCCAGCCCTAGCCATCTTTTCAACCTATTGTTAACCTCTGATATCTTCCCTTCATCCATTAAGCATGCTACCATCATACCCATCCTTAAGAAACCATATCTTGACCCCTCACTCCAACTATCACCCTATTTCCCTTGCCTCTAAACTCCTTGAACAGTCATCTGTATTGAACTGTCCTCTCATCTGTCATCTAACTCTCTTCTCCTCTCTTGCTGCTGCAATCTTTTTTTTTTTATCCCATCAGTCTACAGAAACTGCTCAAACAAAGTGCACCAATGACCTAGTGACTGCTAAAGCCTTATGCCACTTCTCTGTACTTCTCAACATGGACTTCTGCCTTTGACACTGTATTTATTATTAGTCTGCCTTTGACACTGTCAATCATTGCCTCCTGCTACAAGTCCTTTCATCCCTCGGCATCACCGACTTAGCCCTTTCCTGGATCTCTTCATACCTCTATGATAAGACGTTCAGTGTCTCTCACTCTCACACCACCTCCTGCTCTCGCCCCTTCTCTGTTGGTGTCCTTTGGTCAGTCCCGAGTTCTCTACTCTTCTTTATCTACACTCCTCGCCTGGGTCAGCTCATAGCATCACATGACTTTCAATACCACCTACAGTGGTGGCCAAAAGTATTGGCACCCCTGCAATTCTGTCAGATAATACTCAGTTTCTTCCTGAAAATGATTTAAATCACAAATTCTTTGGTATTATTATCTTCATTCAATTTGTCTTCAATTGAAAACCACAAAAAGAATTGTCATAAAGCCAAAGTGGATATAATTCCACACCAAACATAAAAAGGGGGTGGAAAAAAGTATTGGCATTGTTTGAAAAATCATGTGATGCTTCTGTAATTTGTGTAATTAACAGCACCTGTAACTTACCTGTGGCACCTAACAGGTATTGGCAATAACTAAATCACACTTGCAGCCAGTTGACATGGATTAAAGTTGACTCAACCTCTGTCCTGTGTCCTTGTGTGTACCACATTGAGCATGGAGAAAAGAAAGAAGACCAAAGAACTATCTGAGGACTTGAGAATCCAAATTGTGAGGAACGATGAGCAATCTCAAGGCTACAAGTCCATCTCCAAAGACCTGAATGTTTCTGTGTCTACCGTGCACAGTGTCATCAAGAAGTTTAAAGCCCATGGCACTGTGGCTAACCTCCCTAGATGTGAACGGAAAAGAAAAATTGACGAGAGATTTCAACGCAAGATTGTGCCGATGGTGGATAAAGAACCTCGACTAACATCCAAACAATGTTTGTTACATTTTTTAACTAGCTGTGAACAAGGGCACAAGTGGCCTGAAACGCGTTGACTAAGTGCCAGCCTTTTTACATGTTTGTACCGCTGCATACCTAATTTTCAATAAAGTATACTCACTTGAAGCTGTAGTGCCGGACCGAGGTGTTTCCTGCCATGCGCATAGCTCTGATGAGCGAAGAGCAGGTGTATTCACTGAAAATCGTGTAACATCCAAACAAGTTCAAGCTGCTCTGCAGTCCGAGGGTACAACGGTGTCAACCCGTACTATCCGTCGGCGTCTGAATGAAAAGGGACTGTATGGTAGGATACCCAGGAAGACCCCACTTCTTACCCCGTGACATAAAAAAGCCAGGCTGGAGTTTGTCCAAGCTTACCTGAGAAAGCCTAAAACGTTTTGGAAGAATGTTCTCTGGTCAGATGAGACAAAAGTAGAGCTTTTTGGGAAAAGGCATCAACATAGAGTTTACAGGGGAAAAAAAAGAGGCATTCAAAGAAAAGAACACGGTCCCTACAGTCAAACATGGCTGAGGTTCCCTGATGTTTTGGGGTTGCTTTGCTGCCTCTGGCACTGGACTGCTGGACCGTGTGCATGGCATTATGAAGTCTGAAGACTACCAACAAATTTTGCAGCATAATGTAGGGCCCAGTGTGAGAAAGCTGGGTCTCCCTCAGAGGTCATGGGTCTTCCAGCAGGACAAAACACACTTCAAAAAGCACTAGAAAATGGTTTGAGAGAAAGCACTGGAGACTTCTAAAGTGGCCAGCAATGAGTCCAGACCTGAATCCCATGGAACACCTGTGGAGAGATCTCAAATGGCAGTTTGGAGAAGGCACACCTTCAAATCTCAGGGACCTGGAGCAGTTTGCCAAAGAAGAATGGGCTAAAATTCCAGCAGAGCATTGTAAGAAACTCATTGATGAATACCGGAAGCGGTTGTTCGCAGTTATTTTGGCTAAAGGTTTTGCTACCAAGTATTAGGCTGGGGGTGCCAATACTTTTATCCGGCCCATTTTTGAAGTTTTGGGTGAAATGATCAATGAGTTGATTTTTGTCTTATTCTGTTTTGTGTTTTTTCATTGCAAGCAAAATAAATGAATATATTAATACCAAAGAATTTATGATTGCAATCATTTTCAGGAAGAAACTGCGTATTATCTGACAGAATTGCAGGGGTGCCAATACTTTTGACCACCACTTGTATATGCTTATGACACCCAACTTTACACCTCCGGCCCAAACATTACCTCTCTTCTCTCCATGATCCCAGATATCGTAAATATCATCCATCTTCTCCTACCGCCTTCTAACAATAAATGTGGAGAAAATTGAATTTACCATCTTTCCACAATCCCACTCTATCCCTCCACCTGACCTCTCTATCACTGTCAACGGCTCTTCACCCTCACTGGTCACATAAGTCCACTGCTTTGGGATAACCTTTGACTCCTCATCCTTCAAACCACACATCCAAGCCCTTACCTCTGCCTGCAACCTGAAAAATATCTCACATATCTGCTCATTCATACTACATAAATGCTAGTCCATGCCCTTGTCATCTCCCACCTTAACTACTGCAACATCCTTCGCTGCAGCCTCCCATCTAGCACTGTTTCTCCCATTAAACCATCCTCAACACGACTGCCCATCTTATCCTCCTGACTCCTCACTCCTCCTTTGCCTCTCCTCTATGTCAATCCCTTCACTGGCTAGCTATTACTCAGTGAATTTAGTTCAAGCTACTAACCATGACCTACAAGGCTCTCCATAACCTCTCCCACCATACATATTTGCCTTAATTTCTAGATACCTCTCCACACACATTCTCCGCTCCTCACAGGACCTTCTCTGCTCTCCTCTTGTCTGCTTCTCGCTCAACCATCTCCAAGATTTCTCCAACTCTTCCCCCGTACTCTGGAATTCACTACCTCAACACATTAGACTCACTGCTACATTCAATAGCTTCAAAACTAACCTGAAAACCCATATCTTCAGTACAGCCTATAACCTACAATAACCACTACTCCATCCCACAAACATGTCTGTCCCTCATGTCCTGTCTCTTGCCTCCTTCCTTGTAGATTGTAAGCCTTCGCAGGCCAGGTCTTCTATCCCTTTGTACCAGTTGTTAGTCATTTAATGTTGTCACTGTATTTTATTTGATATGTTATACATGTAACCCGACCTTGAATGTTCAGCACCCTGGAACTAACAATGCTTTCAAATAAATAAATAATAATAATATTGCACTCACTTCCCTGCAAACCAGCCTGGTGTATGCTTCTAAACATCATAGTACTGTAAATCTTAAATTTCATGCCACTTTCCTTTCTTATATACAGTCAATACCATGATGATTAAGCAGAGCACCATAAAGGCCTCTAGAACCAGTACCTTAAGTGGATCATAACAACAGAATCTGACCAATACGGCTGTAATGGCATGTGTCATGGTTCAAGTCCCGATTTCCAGTTGCACCTTTTCCTTTTCCCAGCAGTCTTGTGTACCGGGATGTGCCATGGTCCGTCCTCTGCTTTACTCCCCTAACGGCACACTCACCTCTCCTTCGCTCCCCGCTGGCGTGACGTCCCGTCTCCAGCTCCACTGCACGACCACATGCATGTGGCTGTCCCCTAAGAGGCGAGTGGGCCGGTACTTCCTGATTTAAAGGGTCAGTGCACACCACCCAGTTATTGCCACTGCCAACCACCATTGGTCATTTCCTATTTCTGGGCACCTCCCCCACTACTCCTAGCCAAGTTGTTGGTGTTCGTTACCCGGGTTGCCTTCCCATTGCCAAATCCTTGCTCCATTGTGCCGCCTGCCTTGACCTCATGCTTGAACCCGACCTTGATAGTACACTGCCTATCCTAACTGTTAGCCTGTTCCTGACTACACCTCTGTTTCTGTCTATCACCCTACTCTTCACGTTGGCTGTCATCTCAAGGACCTATGTTAAGGGTAGCAACCTGGAAGTTCCCCGTATCCATATCCAACCTGCCTTGTGGCGGGCTCATGTGAATACTGGAGGGGCTCTTCAGTCTCCGCTCCTTGGCATAGGTTATGTCAACTCTCTACGATGACCCAGTAGATCGAATTCCTGTCTCTGGTGAATCCATTTGTGACAACAGCCATGGTATACAGTACTGGATACAAGTCCTAGAAACATTATCCTGCCAGCATTTAAGTATACAATAAAGCAATACATTCTAGATAATGAACATAGAGCACTGCTGTGGTCTGGTTTCCTTCTACTTCAAAAATATACTAATTGGTCAGGTATATTTCTGAGACAGGCTTAAGTAGAGAGGGGAATTGTTGGTATTTTTGTCTTACGTATTAAGTGCCAGAAGAGTGTGTCGGTAAGTTGCTATATGTCTAATAATCAAATGCAAGGCATAGGGCAGCACACTGAATACTTGTCCTTGAAGAAGAAAGACCTAGCTGTGACTATGTCTTGTATAAGAAATTGGTCCTAGTATGGGTATGATAGGTAAATTAGATTGTGATCCCCACTGGGGACAGAAACTGATGTGAATGTATTTTTATATCACATTGTGGAATATGTTACTGGTACAAAAATGAGGAGAAATAATGATAAATAATGAAAATTTCTCAATTTATGAAATGTTGCCGTCTTGAGAATCCAATGATGATACTTTCTAACACTTATGAGTTTGAGCAGCGCCTCAGGAGACTAATAAACCAGAAACAGCAAGTTTGACTGGAGCTATCATTCCTCTCACATAACGCCACTATAAGCCTATAGGACTACAGAGAAGTGAGGATTTGCTGTAAATGCCAGTCTTATGGCTCATTAGCCGTTATTTGCATCTTGTTATTACCATTGACCAATAAGACCAGACACAGTTGGGTAAAGAAATGCCACATTTATAAAAGGTCACATTATTGGGATAATTTTTCGCTGTTTTGTGCAATCATGAGGCTGGTAAATGTTCTGCTTTACAACAAAGCCAGCTATTTTCTCAAAGATTGTGACAATTGCTCTCCTACAGTTTATCTCAGCATAAGGTTTTTTTTACCTTTATCATTGGACTACAGGCTACACACGTGTTAGCTTTCTGAGTATTCATATGTGAATATTTACTCCACACTCAGCCAAAGGTTCTGTATGTGGACATGCTGTGACTTGCGTGATACGTAATTATAAACTCAGTAGGGTATTATCATATCCAATTAATACATACTGCTCTGTAATGAAGATTATTGGCTTCTGGATGTTTCATATAATAATACTCAGGTATTCTAATTTCAGCTGTGCTCTGTCTTCCAGCTGTCAGAAAGGGAAATTGATCTTCAGCATTGATGTCTGTGCCATCTGAAATGCATGGTAACACAGTGGACGTAAGCACTGCTATTGTGTTGTATCTTTTCACCTCCAAGCTTGGGTACGAAAGGTTAGTATGAGGCCTTTTGATCTTCGACTAATTGCTACTGGAAGTCTCATTTTTTATGATTTATTTCGTACATAGTGACTCTTGTAGAGAAGGAGTCTTTCCCATAAGGGTACGGCTACACAGGATAGAAATGCTGTGGATTTTCTGTCTGATTGTGTGGTAGGAAAATCGGTTAATCCTGCCTTTCTTCTGGTTGAGCTGTAACAAAATCTATAATCATAAGAATGTGCAGATTTCTTGCAAATTTACCCAATACACTGTGTTATGAATTTATTGCAGATTCTCGTGTCGTAAAACTGACAAATAGTCTCCTAAGGAATCAAACATATGTTATGGACCAAAAACTAGGGGTTTGAATAAAAGTTCTAGCCCCTGTGTCTCTTGGCTTTATTTACTTTACATTATCCCTATATTTTTATGGAGTTAAACCACCATCATAGCACTATAAGATTAATGTTATAGGTTAGCAGTCTCAAGGGTTTACGTATGATATGTTTTGTAATTTCCCAAAAATTATCATTCTTTATCTTGCACAGATTTTGTTGTTCTCAGGGTATGTTCACACGGCGTGTTGGTTCCGTGTGAACATACGCTTTTAGATGCTTGTTTGTGTCCATCTAGACGGACGCAAACACGCATCTAACAATGAGCAGTGCGATTTTACACTGCTCACAATGGAAAACACGTATCGGTGTTCACATGAGTGATCGCCGATGCGTGTTTACATTGCGTCTTTCGGATTCATCTTTTGGATCCGTTCCAAGAATTGACATGCCAATTCTTGGTCTGAAAGACACAGCAGGATCCCTATAATAAACTATAGGGTGTGATCCTGCTGCATCCAACACGCATCCAAACACGCCACTGCGTGTTGGATACGTGTTGGATCCGATCGACGCTATGTTTTTGAATGCGATTTTCGGCTCCAATGCGGATCCCAAATTGTATCCAAAAATGCCGTGAGAACATACCCTTAGGTGAGTTGTTTTAATGGAACAAGCGTGTTACAAAACAATGAATAAACACACACTTAGGGCTTGTTCACACGGAGTTTACACTGCGTGTTACAAGCGCTTTAAGGATCCGTCTTGGGGTCCGCTCTGTCGGTCCCCAAGACGGATCTAACAATTAGCAGTGAGATTATCACTGCTCGCTGTGCTGAACATGCAGCAGCGTTCACATTAGGGAACGCCGCTGCGTGTTTCAATAGCGCAGCTGCGCTCCGTCTCGAAAATAATTGCATGTCAATTCTTTTCAAGACGGAGCGCAGCTGCGCTATTGAAACATGCAGCTGCGTTGTCTCATGTGAACGCTACTGCATGTTCAGCACAGCGAGCAGTGAGAATCTCACAGCTAATTGTTAGATCCGTCTTGGGGACCGATAGAGCGGACACCAAGACGGATCCCTAAAGCGCTTGTAACACGCAGTGTAAACTCGGTGTGAACAAGCCCTTAGGGCCACATGTACGAAAACTGTCTTGGTGTAAGATTTTCTTTGTTGCCCATAGCAGCCAATTGTAATGGTTCGGTGGATTCGCTGGACCACTGCAAGCGATGATAGTTAAGCCACGCCAGGGAGCGGAGTCTAAGTAGCCTCCGGTATTCACCAAAGCCCGCCGCTGCGGCGTGAGTCTACGAGGTCGCTACCCCTGACGTGACTTGCTTGCGATAACGGGCGGGGTAATGCATGGTACAGAGACGTAATCCAGAAGCGTAGTCGGGGACAGGCAGAATGTTAGGGCGGGCGGCAGAGGTTCGTGGTCAGAGGCGGGCAGACGGTCAGGGCAGGCGGCAAACAGGCAAGGTCAGGAAACGTAAGCAGAACGGACTGGTACACGGGTAATCAATACGGAACTCCAAAACTCTCTCTAGACAAAGTAACGCACAGCAACAACCTGGCAGAGAGTGCAGGGGGCGTGTACAATATATAGGACCAGCGGCCGGCAATGAGCAAATTACCGGCGCACTGGCCCTTTAAATCCAGACCAGCCGTCTCCCACGCGCCCTAAGCAGCGGGTACGCGCGCGCCGGCCGGCACAGGTAGGAGTCGGGAGCACAGGAGCGCGGACGGGTAAGTAGACTGGCACTGGAGCAGGGGGATGGTTGCGGGGGGCGACGGCACCCGTGCCAGACCCGATGCGAGCAGGGGGGTGGCGCCGGGGGGAGGCGGCACCCGCGCCAGCCCCCATGACACCAATCAGAGCTCCCCTTTCACTTAATATGGTGTTGTGAACAACATGAAAGGGGAGCTGTGATTTGTTGATATGGTTTTCATACGTGTCCCTCTTAAAGTCTGATTATAAAAAAATTTCTATAAAATCAATAGTAAAATCAAAACTAATAAACTCTGCCATAAATCTTACTGTAAAAAATGTTCTTTTCTTCATTCACCAGCCTTCTGTCTCCTTCCTGCTTTCTTATCTGTTCACTTACTCATAAATCACTTACTGCAGAGAAGACACAAAACAGCTTCATTGAAAACTTAATTTACAGCTGCCCACGGAAGCCTATTGAAAGTGGAAGCAGAAGGAAAAAGTGAAAGCAGCAGACTCACACAGCCATACAAGCAGCAACATTGAGGACATCAGACAGCAGTAAGGAGCAGTGTTGCTGTGAGTCCAGCACTGAGGTTAAATAAAACTCTCACTATTTAGCACCATCTCTGTGTGACTCTCTGCCTCTTCTCCAATTCCCTCTTAAAAGACGTTAATGCACAACAGTAACCTGAGCTCTCGGAAAAGCTGCAGCAGATCTCCTCAGCAACATGGATTCTCTTAGTAATTTACAGAATGAGTAAGTGAACACACAAAGGGTGGGGAAGGCAGACAGGTAAACAAAGGAGTATTTTTCTTCAATGACATACAATACAAAATTTCTTATATGTGCTTTACTGCTAATTTATGAAAATTTCTGTTATGATATTTTAATATCATAACAGGTATATTTTAATATATTCAATATAAGTTTAATCACTTATTGCATCCCCACTGGACTTACTGAGCAATGTGAAATTCGTGTGACCTCTATAATAGTGGTACATTGGTTTGCCAGGTGACACTAGTGTTGCATGTATGAGATAGAGATATACATAAGACATAGGCACTTAGGGAATATGAGTGGTGCATGCATTAAAGTCACAGGAAAAAATAGGGCAATAATAGTCTGTTTCGAACCACATTCTCTTTATTTCACCAGGGTTGCTCTAAAACAAATGGCTCCTATCTTTTTATGTTGACCCGTAACATCAGAATCAGATGTTGGCAACATGGCAATAGAGTTTGCACCCTCCTGCCAACACTCAAATTTTGCTGCCATGCTAAAGATGGTAGAAGAGGGGCTGTTAAAAAATTTATTACAAAAAAGTGCATGTAAAAAAATTGCATCCATTTACATTCATTGACACTTGCTGAATGGTTGCAGAGACCAAACAATGGATGTTAGCACAGTAAGGCATCGGGAGGCGCATTTGAACAGTGGTGACAGTGACATGAACGACAAGACATCTTATGAATAGCTCTGAACAGGTTGGGTGCACATTTTTACAAGCGCGGCATGCAAGCTGTTCAATATTGTTGAAAAACAATGAAAGGGTTTTTCCCTATGTCAAAAAAATGGAAGGCACACTTGTTTCCAGAAAGTCACATTGAAATCTAAAAAAAAGCAAATTGACCATTTGCCTTTTAAAAACCCCCTAGGGTGTAATTAAAAAGGGGCCCCTTTCACAGGAGCTTTTAAAAGATTAGGGGGGCTGGGAATTAAAAAACTATGTATGCACTAGTGTTGTACTTCACACTATTCGTACATCAAGTGTGGTGATGCTCTTTTTTGCTGGCCTTCAGGGAGTCACCATTTTAACGGTGGTACAAAGAACAAGGCCAAGAAATTGGAAGAGAATATGGTTCCATTATATATTTGGTGGTTTTTTGGGTTTTTGTTTACAATTTTTACAGATCTGGATATTAAGGGCCTCATGTATGAACAAAAGGTCTCATAGCAACCGATTGCATTTCATATAGTGCTCTCAAAAATGAAGGGGGAGCTTTGATTGGTTGTTATGGGCAACAACAAAAGTCTTAGTCCTAGACAGTTTTCATACATGTCCCCCTAAGAGAATGTGAGGGAAAAATGTACCTCCAGCTTCACTCCATTAAGCCCAACTGACCCCTGATGTAACTAATCGGGGAAGACAAACTCTGCAGTTTCACAGAAACTTTCACCTTTGTCCTTTTTGCAACTCTGATAAATCACTTATTTTATCTATATATCACAACATTAGGGGAAAAAAGGGGCGAAAACCCCCAAAGCCCTTGTTGGATTAACAAACCCCAAATTTTGTTTTTGGGACCCCATCGAGTTTTGAGAACGCAAAAAGGTTTTTAGCCAACCCATTTATCTCTCTTTGAGACAAGGGTTTTTTGGGGTTTTTGTCCCCACAAGTGGGGAAGCTACTGACGGTGTGTGGGAGGTTTGAGGGGCCCTCAAAAAGGGGAAGACTTCTCCTTGGGGAGACACCGAATAAAAATTGTAATGAGAAAAACGGCGGGGTAAAATGCATTTGCTTTCCAAGACTCAGGGGTCAAAAGCAAATTGGGGATTTGTTACACCCAACGGGGGCGTGGGGGCTTCTCACCCCCCCTTTCCCCAAAATGCCTTTGTATGCAGATGTTGTAGGGGGCAAAAAAGGCAATACAAAACCCACAAGCCATTCTTAGTGCCCCCTAAAGGAGGATCTTACCATTTCTTATTTTATCTATGACAGCAATGAGAAATATGTTTGCAGACAGCCTGTTGACACCTTTTTCACCCCAAGCCAGTCACCGCCGGACTTCCTTTTTTAGCACCTCTCCAAAGTCAAAAGTAGGAATGGGTTTTTGCTTAATTTCATGGTAACTTGCAGAAGGCTTTTGACCAAATTTTAAAGGTATTCCCATCTCAACTTTTATGGATTTTTTTTAGTATATACGCTTGATGTACTGTGAAATTCCATGGGAAAAGAAGGGGATTGTGTGCAGCTTTTGGGGGGTGTTTGGATAGATCAGGGGCCCAAATCAAATCCCACTACCCCCACTTTTTGGGGACTCTTTCCCTATTGATATGCCCTTAAAGTGTAAGATGGGAACACCTTTTTAGGTAGAAGATAAGTACCACAAGATGAGTGCTGCATGCAGATAAAAAAATCTGCTATTTATAATCCAAAATTACAGTTACATAGTTTGTAAGGCTGAAAAAAGACAGAGTCCATCCAGTTGCCTATTTTGCTAAAGTGTGATCCAGGAAAGGCAAAAACCCCCATGAGGTGAAACTAATTGTCGTTTTAGGGAAAAAAATTTCCCTTCCAACTAAAATTTGGGATCAGAAAAATCTCGGATCAACACCCTTTCCGTCCTAGTCACTATAACGTTATTTATTTGCCTAGAAATGATCCAGACCCCTTTTTGAACTCGTTAGTGAATTTTACCTGACAAATCCCTTGGAGAGAGTTCCACATCTCCTGCTTAACGTAAAGAATCATTTTCTATGTTTATGCAGAAACGTTCTTTCCCCTTTTGGGGTAACGATGCCCCCTTTTTCTAAATAGTCCTGGGGATAAATAATCTGGGGGTGTTTTCTATATTTCCCTTTTATGTATTTAAAATAAATTTTTTTATGTTCCCCCCCAAGCCGTCTTTTTTTCTAAAAATAATAACCCTAATATTGCTAACTTTGCCCATTGCAGTCCACCCAGTCCTTATTTTTGCTGCCCCCCTTTGTACCTGTTTAAGCCTATAATGTCTTTCCTTCCTGGTGCCCAAAACTGTACACAATATTTCCCTGAGTGGTTAAACCCTAATTGTATAATGGAGAATTTCTATCATGTGCATCTATGCCCCTTTTTAAAACAACCCCGATCTGTTCATTTGGGAAATGCGCCTACATGGCTGTTCAATTAAGTTTACTGCCACCAGGGGTTCCCCAAATCTTCTCCATGTCACTTTTAGCCAGCCTTTTTCCATTTAACATGTAGTCATGTAATGGATTTTTCCTCCCCATGTGCATAACCTTGCAGTTATCTGTGTAAAACCTCATCTGCCATTTATCTACCCAGGCCTCCAACTTATCCAGATCCTTTTGTAATAACACATTGTCCTCTATTGTGTTGAATACTTTACAGAGCTTAGTATCATCTGCTTAGTATCTACTGTGCAATCCATGAGTAAGGTCGTTAATGAATATAATTAAGAGAATAGGGCCTAATACTGAACCCTGTGTACCCCACTAGTAACAGGGATCCATTCTGAGTATGTACCATTAATCACCATCCTTAGTTTTCTATCAATGTACCAAGGTACCAGTTACTTACCCACTTGCACACATTTTCCCCCAGTCCAAGCATTCTCATTTTAACGACCAACCTTTTATGTGGAACACTATCAAATGCTTTAGAAAAATCTAGATTTATAACATCCAATGCTTCACCCCGATCAAGTCTGGAACTAACTTCCTCATAGAAGCTGATGAGATTAGTCTGACAGGACCGATCATTCATGAACCCATGCTGGAAAGGAGTTATACATTTATTTTCAGTGAGATACTCCAGGATAGCATCTCTGAGAAAACCTTCAAACATTTTACCTGCAACAGAGGTCAAACTTACCGGCCTATAGTTTCCAGGATCACTTTTGGCCCCTTTTTGAATATTAGCACCACATTTGCCATGTGCCAATCCTTGGGGACATACCCCATTATACAGTCCATAAATATTAAGAATAGGGGCCTGTTTATCAATTACTTAATTCCCGGAGGTATATACCATCAAGACCTGGTAAGTTATCTATTTTCATCTTCCTCAGACAGTGTTGCACTTCTTCCTGGGTTGGACAAGAAACATTTAACCCCTTAAGGACCAGGCATTTTTTTTTTTTTTTGGTGACACGTTTGTTTTTCCCTCCTCGCCCTCTGAAAGCCATAACTTCTTTATTTTTCCACCTACATAGACATATGAGGGCTTTTATTTTGCGGGACAAGATGTACTTTCTAATGGTGTTATTAACTATACTATAGAATATACTGGGAAACCGCAAAAAAATTCCAAGTGGGACAAATTGTGAAATTTTTTTTATTTTCGCCATGTTTGTGGGGGTTTTGCTTTTACGGCGTTCAATCTTCGGTAAATATAATGTATTATCTGTATTCTTCAGGTTGTTTCACATCCGGCAATACCAAACATGTAGGGTTTCCGTTATGTTTTGATACCGTAAAAAAATTCCAAACATTTTCTATTTTTGAAATTTACGCCACAGCGCCATTTTGTGCGACCAATAACTTTTTTGTACTAACACCTACGGACGTCAGTGAGGGGGCATTTTTTGCGGGCTGAAGTGGACTTTTTATTGCTAGCAGTTTGGAATGCATGCGACTTTTTTGATCATTTTTATTCCATTTTTTGAGTGAAGTAAAATGACCAAAAAAACGCAATTTTTACGTTTGGAATTTTTTTTCTTCTCCAGTGTTCAGAGCACGGGATAAATGATGTTATATTTTAATAGATCAGACTTTTTCGGACGCGGCGATATCAAATATGTGTAACTTTTTTATTATTTTAATGATTTTATTTGTAAAATGGGGAAAGGGGGGTGTTTTAACTTTTAATACTTTTTTTTTGTACTTTAAAACTTTTTTTTTTTTTTTACTGTAACATTGAGGCCACCTGTTGTACTTGACCACTAGGTGGCGCGATTTGTTAATACAACCTAATGCATTGCATAGGCAATGCATTAGGGTGTACAAAGATGGCGGTTTTCCCCCCTTTTCCCTTTTCTGGGGACAGAAGTGGGGCAAACCGCCGGGGAAAGTGGGGGACCTTAAAAGGGCCCCCCACTACAAATGCCCGGTTGATCGGGATCGGGCAGCATACTGCGCTTATTTCCCCATCACTGAACCGACGGGCGCGGCACCGATCCCTTTAATTAGCCCCCGGGGCCCATTTTGGCCCAGCGCCTGAGGGTTTAAAAACAGCCCACGGGGGGGAGCCACCCGCCGGCCTGTTACAGCCGGGTGTTATGGGCGATTTGCCGTAACCCCCGGGACTGTCGGGGGGGGGGGTGTGAGCGTCCCCTAAACCCCCTTAGCGCCCTGGGACTACGATACCCCCAAGGTCTTTAAAGGGGTTTTAAAAGTGGAGTTTCCCTCATCCCCTGCCCATAACAGGAAAGGGTCTTCTTCCCTTTGGGTAAATACATGGAGAAAAAATTTTTAAAATGGGTTTGCTTTTCCTTATGCCCTCCAAGTACCCCCCCTCACTACTTTTAAAGGGCCCAAACATTTTCCTTTTTTAATCTTTTTACTATTTATATAGTTAAAAAATTTTTTTGGCGTTATTTACTCTTTTTGGGAAATATTCTTTTGTTCCCACTTTGCTTCTTTATCATTATTTTCCATTTTTAAATTTTTTTTTTTCCCTTATAGTTTTTTGTCCCCTCTTCACTGCCCTTGTTTAAGGAGCATTAACCCCTACCGGGGGAGCCATTTTGGGCCCTCTCTGACAGACCCCATTTTGAAACTTCATGTTCACTTTATGTGAAAATAACTTTTTGACACTTTAACCTTCCATGTGTTTAAGAGATTGTTTTCTCGTGACACATTGGCTTTAAGATAGAAAAAATTTTTGGGGCCCAAAAAAAATGTTGTTTATTTTGAAAAATATCAAAAAATCTGAAAAATTTGAAAAATTTACCTTTTTAAAACTTCAAAATTTTTCGCAGTAAGACAATAGTTTTTTCCACTAAAATAGTTATAACTAGCATCTACCATAGGGTCTGCTGTGTTTGGCCTAATTTTTTAAATATTTTTTTTTTTTTTTTACGAAAAATAGGGGGTTTTGAAATTTAGTAGAAATTTTCAAATTTTTCAACAAATTTGCAAGACACTTTTTTTAGGGCCCATCCGTTCTAACGTGATTTGATTGACCTGTATTTAGTTTCCCCCATAAATGCCCCATCTAAGAAACTACACCCCTTAAAGTATTCAAAACTTTTTAGAAGTTTTTTAAACCCCAAATTGGTGTTTCACAGGAATTAAAGCAAGGGAAGTGAAGTTTAAAAATTTTTTACCTTTTTTGCAGATTTTTTAAATTTTTTTTTTTATTTTAAAAAACAAAAGGAAGGGAAAAAATAATAAAACCCCCCGGGGTTTTCAAAAACCCATATGGGCCCCAGTGCTTTTTCCCCCCCCCAAACCCCGAAAAAAAACACCAAAAACCGGGGGTCTTTTTCTTCTTTATTTTGGGGGCCCCAAAAAGGGGGAACCCCAAAGGGGCAAAAATTTTAAATCCCCTTTTCCCAAATTAAACTACAAACAAACCCTTAAAATTTATTTTTTTTATTTTCCCCCTTTTCAAAAAATTTTTTTATTTTAAAATTTTAAAAAAATTTTTTTTAATAAACGCAATTTTTACGGGAAAAAAATTTTTTTAAAAAAATTGGTAAAAAAACCCCCAAAACCTTTTTCCAAATTTTTTCCAACGAAACCCCCCTTTTGGGGGAACCTTTGGGGGGGCCCGGGGGTATAAGGGGGGGTTTTCTTGGGTTTTGAAGCGATTTTTTTGGGGGGTTCCATTTTCAAAGCCCCAAAAACCGAAAAAGGGGGAAAACCCTTTAGAAACCCCCGGAAAAAAAAGGAAACTTGGGGGGGATTTATTTTTTTTGGGGAAAGGGGTTTTAAAAATTTTTTTTTTTTTTGTGGGGAAAAAAGGGGGAAAACCCTTGCCCCTTTGTTTTTTTTGGGCAAAACAACATTTTAGTTTTTTAAAAAAATCTTTTTTAGGGGGCAAAATTAATTTAAAAAATTTTTTTTTTGTTTTTTTATTTTTTTTAAAACAAAGAATTTTAAAATTTTTTTGGTTTTTTTTTTTTTATTTTTTTTTGGGGTGAAGGTTGTTTTTTTGTGGGGGTTGGATTTTTTTTTTAATATGGGGGGATTTTTTTTTGATAATTTTTTTAAGGTTTTGGGGAGTTTTAAAAAAAAATTTTTTTTTTTTGGTTTTTTTTTTTTTAAAAGGTATAGTTAGTGAAGTTTGTATTTGAGGGGGGGGGGAAAAGTTTTTATTTTTTTTTAATTTTTTTTAAAAAAAAAAAAACACTTTTAAAAAAGGAAAAAAACCTTTTTTTTGGTTTGGGAGATAACTTTTTTTTTTTCTTGTGGGGTGAGGGCTTTTTTTTTTGGGGAAGTTTTTTTTTTATCTTTTTGGGGGAAAGATTTTTGAAGTTTTTTTTTTTTTGGAAGGAGGGTAAAAAAATATTTAATTGTTTTGTTTTTTTTTAATTTTTAAACCCCCCGGCGTTTATGACCTTAGTTTCTTAGGGGTGATATTACCATAAATTTTTTTATGTTTTTTTTTTTTGGCCCCTTTTTTTAAAAAAAAAAATTTTTTTTTTAAAAATTTATGGGAGCTTTTTAAAAAAAATTTTTTATTTTTGTAAAAGGGGAAAAAAATTTTTTTTGGGGAAATAGTTTTAATTGGGACAATTTTTTTATATTTTTTGATCGTTTTTTTTTAAAAAGGGGGTTCCAAAAAAGCTTCTTATGTTTTTTTTTTTGTTTTTTCGGGGTTAAAAAAGGGAAAAATTAAAAATAAAATTTATAAGGTGGTAAAAATATGGGGAATTTTTTTTTTTAAAATTTTTTTTGGGGCATTGGGGGGTTTAAAAGGGGGAAAGGGGGTTTTGGTTTTTTTTTTATTTTGTTTTTGGTTTTTTTTTAATTTTTTTAATTTTTTAATTTTTATGGGGTTTTTTGCTTGGGGGGGGTTTTTTTTTGTTTGGGGGGGGGTTTTGTGAAAAGGAAAAATTTTTTTATGGTGGGAGGAATAGGGGAAAAGGGAAAAAAGGGGGGGATTTTTTTTTTTGGGTAAGGGGATTTGGTGGGGATCTGGTAAGGGGGGGGGGAAAGGGGTTCCTTCCGATTTACAGGGGATATTCCCCGGTCTTTTTGGGCCTTTGGGGTTTGGGGAGGGGGAAAGGGGGTTTTTTTTTGGGTTTTTTTAATAACTTAATTTCCGGGTTTAATGCCCATCCCCGGGGGGCAAGCCCTTCAAAAGCCTGGGGCGATTTCCCTTTTTTCCTGGGGGGTTTTTCTTTTTTTTTAGCAATTTATGCCCCAAATCCTGTTTCCCCTTTGGGTTTTTTTTTTACAAAATTTGAAAAGGGGGGTAAACCCCCGTGGGGCTTTGTTTTTTTGTTTTTAATTTTTTTTTTTTTAAAACCCCCTTTTCCCGGCAATGCATTTGTTTTTGTTTTTTACGGCGTTCACCATACGGGTTAATTAACATGAAAGATTTATAAGGTGGATACCAAATATGGGTACTTTATTTATTTTTGATCTTTTTTGGGGCGATTGGCGTTTGTAAAGGGGAAAAGGGCAGTGTATGTGTTTTCTAATTTTATTTTTTGTTTGTGTTTTACTTTTTTTTTTTACTTTTTCACTTTTTATTAATTTTCCCCAGTGAGGATTTGTAACTGCAAATCCCCACTGGGGAAAAGCAATCATTAGATTGCTGTTTGAAGAGGCGATCTGTGCACAAGCGTTACTGCTGTGCATAGGTCGCCATGGCAACTAGTGACACCATGCCCACAATGCAGTGTGGGCATGGTGACGTCACCAGACTACCCGGATGCATTCAGACAGCATCCGGGGAGTCTGGTAGGAGACGGGCGAGCGGCATCTGTGCCGCTTGCCTCGCCGATCGTAGGCAGGGGGAGCTCACTCCTCCTGCCTGCGGCATCATTATCGCGGCCATGACAGGCTGCGGTAATGATGCGTTTTTCACCCGCGGCCGGAGCTCACTCCGGCCGGGGGTGATGGGGCATGAAGCCTGCGGTAATTTACCGCTGGTTCCATGCCGCGATCGCGCGCGGCTCGCCCGCAAGCCCGCGCGATCGCCAGGGCGTAATGCATACGTCCATTCTCGGGAAGGGGTTAATGCTTTCTTTTTGCAATTTATTGTCTCCTCTACATCTCTGTTGATCCACATTGGATTTTCCTGTTTCTAATTATTTTATTTCTGTAAGGTATGTACCTCTCACAGTGGATGTCTAAGATGTTTTTAAAGATCTTCTATTTATCTGTTCTTTTATTTTTAAACACCTTGTCCCAGTCAATGCGGTTTAGGGCCTTTCTAAGCAGATTCAAAGTGGCCTTCCTGAAATTCAGTGTTTTAGTGGCTCCTCAACAAAAGACTCTATTGAAGGATAAATGGAAATTTATTATATTGTGGTCACTCTTTCCTAGGTGTCCCCAACCTGAACCTTTGTCCAGTGTATTAGTCAATATTAAGTCTAGAAAGGCCTTCCCTCTAGTCGGCTCCTGCACCAGTTGGGAGAGGTAATTATCATTAGCTATTGACAAAAACCTGTTTCCTTTAAGAGAGTCATAGGTTTCAGTTTCCCAATTTATGTCTGGGTAGTTAAAGTCACCCATAATAACAACCTCATTATGATTAGCTGCCTCATCTATTTGCCTGAGGAGTACATCTTCCATGGGTTCTGTTATATTTGGGGGTCTATAGCAGACCCCTAGTAGAATTTTATTATTATTACTATTACCGCCATGTATATCTACCCATAATGACTTCAAATGCTCATTCCCTGTGTCTATATCTTCCTGCAGTGTTGGTTTCAGACAGGATTTTACGTCGAGAAATACACTTCTAAATAAACTGCAACCCTGTAAGTTGACCGCCCAATCGTAGCTATCCATCCAGCCATGTCTCAGATATCCCCACTATGTCATATTCTTCTACATAAGTGTTTCTCAACTCCAATCCTCAAGACCCACCAACAGGTCAGGTTTTCAGGATCTCCCACAGAAAGCACTGACAACAATGATATCCCCTGTGCAATGCTAATTATATCAGCTGTGCAATACTGAGGAAATCCTGAAAACATGACCTGTCGGTGGGTCTTGAGGACTGGAGTTGAGAAACACTGTTCTACAGCAATAAGTAATTCTAATTCATGTATTTTGTTGGTGAGACTCCTGGCATTGGTCAGCATGCAATTTAGAGATTTTTTGGTTGTTATTCCTTTTCCCTATTTTCAACTATTGCTACACCCCCTCCCTCCCCTCCACCCCCTGTTTTGTTACTAATTCCCAGCTCTCTATCTTCACTATCTTGCACGCTATCTTTGTAGTTTCACTCTCCCCCAGAAGAATGGCACAGAAGACATATAGCATAAATGACCAAATGATGACGTGAAACATTTTGACTGACCTGGACCTTAATCATGCAGGTCACTGTAAACAATAGATAATAATTATAATAATAATAATAATTTAAAAAAAGTAAAGAAAGTAGAAAGTGGTCATAACAATGTGACTAGACTGTGTACATTAGGGTGGGGTTTACAATGGTTGTTGAGTTGATTCCATCTAGTTGTTGCATAGTGCTATGAGTTTATTAATGGTTTAATATGTAAAGTTATATTTAGGGGAAAATTGTATGCTAGCTTCCAGTTTGGAATTTTCACTTGAAATCCTTGAGGAAAATCTGCAATGTATACATCCTAAGTGAACATACCTTAATATGCTTCCAAATCTACCCTATTTATTAGTATCTGAGGTGTTACCTTTATGTCTGTTTTCTAGAACAGACATCTTTTAGATCTTTAATCTTTATAATTGCATGACTTTATGCTAATTCAGGGCTCATACACAAGAAAACGCTCCATCCAATAATACAGTGGCACATAAAGACCTTACTGGTCTGATTTACTGAGCTAACTGATGCCCATGTGGAAAAGCGTGCTTGTAGAGGAAATTACCTCTATAATATAGCATGTGTTTGAAAGACAGAGCTTACTGCCCCACAGTTCAGCATGCTACGTCTTCCAGATATTTCTTCTGAACCTCAGTAGAAGGGGAATCAGAGTGGACGAACCAGCTATGGACTCATAATTACTAATTTGATATAAGTGAAAAGTTGTGCCTTCTGGATGCGCAATTAGACAAGGTTAGCATGCTATTTTAGACTAAAACACACCACCCTGTCTTAATTCACTAGGCTAGCGAGCACCTGTATATCTGTTTTTTCTTTCTGCATATAGCAAGTGTTAGAGCATGTGTTTCGGTATAAATATGGAGACACATTGAGGTGCAAGATGGGCCTGAAAGCTGGTTATGAGTGCCATATTATGGATGTGTACAAAATGTATCTGGATTACTCTGTGTGCACAAGTAGTATAATGCTGTACCGTGTTAGCCATAGAAAGTAGTAGAAGAGTGAAGAAATCAGGCGATACCTTTTTCAGGCTAACTGAGTATATTTGATGGTGAGCTTTCGAGAGAACTAGCTCCCTTCTTCAGACATGATGTTATACCACATAACATCATGTCTGAAGAAGGGAGCTAGTTCTCTCGAAAGCTCACCATCAAATATACTCAGTTAGCCTGAAAAAGGTATCGCCTGATTTCTTCACTCTTCTGTGTGCACAAGACCTACAAGACCTAGTCTTCCAGCCCAATAGCACTCTCTCATACCTTTAACACAGATTCTGAGGGCCGCTTTTGGAAGCCTGTAGTGCCATTCAAACAACTACTTCCTGTCGAAGAAACCGGTGCCTGGAGAGTTATTTCAGTTAAGAAAATCAAGTTTTCATTTTCATCTAGAGAAAGGCTTTCAGAATGACCTCAAATGTTACATTTCTGAAAATTCATAATAACATTTGAAAACACCAAAGAGAAATAATTCAGTAGAAAAATGTTAAATTGGTTTTGCCACCAAGCAAAATTGATGTGGAAAGCCTGCAAATTAAATAATAAACATTTTCACCATTCATCATTATTAAAAATTTTGGACCATTCTTATTTTAGCTTAGTGATCCATTGTTTACAGCTCATCTCCAGGGGATACGACCAGGGCTGAGTGCTCCTCAGTCCTGGTCAGACATGCTCAGACATCACCTCTCCTTTCAGGCAGCTACTGAGTGTTCAACCCCAGGTGCTGTTATTCTTCTCCTGTCCTCTGTACTCCTTAGTAATTAGCCAAACAGTGCAAATATATAAAAAAAAGAAACCTCAATGAGGTAAGTGGTTTGGTTCCTGAAGGAATTTGAACCTAGGACCCTTGTGCTGTGTAGCAAAAACTTTACCACTGTGCTACATTGTAGCTACTTATAGTTCTACACATAAACAGACCTTTCTTTGACTAGTGTAGGGAAAGGCCTGGCCATGTCATCCTGCTGGGTCACATGATATGCAATTCAAGCAAATGACACACGCCCCTTTGAGTACACAGAGCTGGAGAGCTGGATACAGGAGGTATGAGATGAGTTAGTGGCAAAACTCCTTTAAGTGGCAGTGACATTGTGTTGGTAAAATATTTTAAATTGCCAGCTGATAGATAAGGTCACATGATCTAAAAGGGGTTTTGCCATCTCAAGTATATATGGCATATCAATAAGATATGCCATAAATGTTTGATAGGTGCATGGCCATTTTTCCCTTCTGAACTGGGAATTCCGGTGGTCTGTTCTCAAGATAGGAGTGAGTGCTAGAGGTTAGACCAATACCTATCAGACATTCATGCCATATCCTATTGATATGTCATAAGTGTCTGAGATGGGAACACTCCTATAACCAGTCTCCTGTAAAATATTTCTTACCTCAGTGCCAAGTTTCAGTAATGTCTTGCAAGCATGGTAATTTGGAGAGAACTATAAATATTATTAATATCACCTTAAGGAGTTTGTCTGATTAAAACATTAGCTATGTCAACTGAATTGTCAGATCACCGTTGGTCAGGCTTCAGAAGACTCCTGAAAACAGTGCCTTATTCCCTAATGCCAAGGGTAGTTGCAGCTAATCATGCATTTCTTCCAACGTTTCCTCTGCACGCAGATGTATGAACTTTCATGTAAAACTTAAAAGTCCACCAGAGAGAGGATGAGCTGTTCTTTGTTGGTGAATTTGGCTATTTGATTGGGATATCCTATACAGTATATGGTGCCCAGAATCCTAACATGTCACATGGGAGGGTATTGTCACTGAGAGACAACCCCTTAAAACGTTTGCAGCAGTGATCTCCATGGCTCTTTAGCTGTTGTATGACTACTTCTCCCAGCAGGAAATGACAGCTACAAGGTTGGAGACAATTGACAGTTAAATATATGTCGAATTTTGCAGTTATCCTACATCATTACCTTCCATTCCTCCTAATTCAGGTAGCACACACTGGACCATGCTTATGCTGGTGTGTCTTGCTTACAGTTACATTTAGAAGGCTGGTTTAATTCAATATTTAATGGAGCTTGTATAACAAATGACACAACATTGGTTATTGACAGGCTCTAACTTCACTGCACAAAACTGTGACCCTCAACAATCCTTACATTTCCTATTCCCTTTATCCCTTTGGGTCATATTTTCAGAGCAGAAAACCCTTCACTATTCACCAGTATGTTCTAGTTATATAAATATTGCACAATGTGTATTCCCATTTGTATGAAACCATGGAAAATTTCAAACAATATAAATTAATCATAAGCATCAGCATTTTCTGCAGCAGATATATATATATATATATATATATATATATATATATATATATATATATATATATATATATAATATGTATATATATATAATGTGTGTGTGTGTGTGTGCAGTATTTCACAAAAGTGAGTACACGCCTCACATTTTTGTAAATTTTGTATTATATCTTTTCATGGGACACTGACGGCATGATCCTTTGATATAATGTAAAGTAGTTAGTGTACAGCTTATATAACAGTGTAAATTTGGTGTGCCCTCAAAATAACAACTCACAGCCATTAATGTCTAAACTGCTGGCAATAAAAGGGAGTACACCCCTAAGTGCAAATAGACCAATTGTGTCCAAAGGCTCAATATTTTGTGTGTCCACCATTATTTTCCAGCACTGCCTTAACTTTCTTGAGCATGGAGTGAATACTAGAGTGGGTATAGACTTAACACTAGAGCTTCACGGGTTTCAGCCCATGGATTCCTCTTCCACTCCTCCATGACGATATCACGGAGCTGGTGGATGTTAGAGACTCTGTGCTTCTCCACCTTCCGTTTGAAGATGCCCCACAGATGCTCAACTGAGTTTAGTTCTGAAGACATGCTTGGCCAGTCCAAGACCTTTATCCTCATTTTCTTTAGCAAGGCAGTAGTCATCTTGGAGGTGTGTTTGGGGTTGCTATCATGTTGGAAAAACTCCCTGCAGCCCAGATTCCGAAGGGAAGGGATCATGATCATTCTCTGCTTCAGTATGTCACAGTACATGTTGGCATTCAGGGTTCCCTCAATGAGCTGCCGTCGGCACTTATGAAGCCCCAAACTATGACACTGCCACCACCATGCTTGACGGTAGGCAAGATACATATCTTTGTACTCCTCACCTGGTTGCCACTACACACGCTTGACACCATCTGAACCAAATACGTTTATCTTGGTCTCATCAGAACACAGGACATGGTTTCAGTAATCCATGTCCTTTGTCTGCTTGTCTTCAGCAAACTGTTTGCGGACTTACTTGTGCATCACCTTTAGAAGAGGCTTCCTTCTGGGACAACAGCCATGCAGATCAACTTGATGCAGTGTGAAGCGTATGGTCTGAGCACTGACAAGCTGACTCCCCATCCCATTTAACCTCTGCAACAATGCTGTTAGCACTCATAGATCTACTTTGAAAAGACAATCTCTGGATATGACGCTGAGCACGTACACTCAACTTCTTTGGTTTACCATGGCGAGTAGATACGACTGGAGATACAGCACCGTAACAGGACGTTTGAATATTAAAATCAAATCGTATCTACATGTACTCCACGTCTCCCTTAGACGCTTTACGTGCACGGACGGGACATGGACTGACTTCATCTGTTTGGTGAGCTGGCTAAAAAAGCTTTTTCCTGTTTTGCTATACCATGGCGAGGCCTGATTTGAGTAGAACCTGTCTTGTTAAACTGCTGTATGGTCTTGGCTACAACAATGCAGCTAAGTTTCAAGGTGCTTACAATCTTCTAATAGCGTAAGACATCTTTATGTAGAGCAACAATTATTTTCTTTATATCCTCAGACAGTTCTTTGCCATGAGGTTCCATGTTGAACTTCCAGTGACCAGTATGAGAGAGCGTGACAGCAATAAACACCAAAGTTAACACACCTGCTCCCCATTCACACCTGAGACCCTGTAACACTAACGAGTCACAGGACACTGGGGAGAGAAAATGGCAAATTGGGCACAATTCATTCATTTTTACTTAAGGGTGTACTCACTTTTGTTTCCAGCAGTTTAGACATTGATGGCTGTGTTGAGTTATTTTGAGGGCACACCAAATGTACACTGTTATACAAGTTGTTCCCTGACTACTTTAAATTGTATCACAGTGTCATATCTTCAGAGTTGTCCCATGAAAAGATAGGATACAATATTTTAACAAATGTGAAAGATTTACTCATTTATGTGAGATTCTACTTTTACCAATATTTCTCACACCTGCTTCAAGTTATATAAGTAGATTCCAAACTGTACTTCCTGCCTTTGAGTGGACAGGTCTCTCTATGAGTTTTACACATTTGAGCAGTGATATTTTCCCAAATAGTGACATACCTATTGTACGATGGAAGCATATCATATGACTGTTGTAGGGCTTATTGTGAATGGGGGCTGGCACTGTACTGCTTTTTGTCATGTATTTAAAGTATTTGTAACAGTTAACACTAGGGGCGACATGTATGAATTCGAATGTGTACTTTTTTTTTACTTGGCGCCGACACCACAGTTCTAAATAGATATAGAAGAGTGTAGAATACGACAGATTTTTGGCGCATTACATAGAGCTTAGTGCGCCAAGTTTGGCGCATTACACTCTATGCCCATACGAAGTTTGGCACATTACCCACTATGTAATGAGCCAAAAAACTGTCGTATTCTACACTCTTCTATATCTATTTAGAACTCTGCTGTCGGCGCCAAGTTAAAAAAAAATATGCAATCGAATTCATACATGTCGCCTTAGGAGGTTAATTACATATAGATTTATATACAGTAGATACAACTAACTTTAATACTAACTATATGAATCATATACACTTAGCTCCTCATGGTTGTAGGAGCACACAGACAGAAATATATAAATTAACTCCTTAACGACCGCGCACTGTCTTATGACTGCGGCCGGTGCAGGTCGGTTGTCTGCATCGACGTCTTTTGGCTACGCTCCAGACATCGTACTTTGCGGCGCCCGGCGCTACTGCTGCGTTGGGATCGGGGCTTTACTACACAGTCCTGGTCCCAGAGCATCTCCTGCGAGCACCGGGTTGCAGAGGAAACCTCCGCAACCCGGTGCTTTAACCCTTTGATTGCGACGGTGCGTTACCGCAGCGCAATCAAAGGGTTCACCTGCACTGTCGGGTGATCAGAACACCCGGTGACCCGACAGAGCCCGGGGAACGGCTGCACAGTCAGCCCTGGGGATCTAGAGTGGCCCCAGAGCTGTCTATGTATGAAGCCATGACCCGGACACACTGTGTGCTGTCCAGATCGCTGCCTGTGTCAAAGTGACACAGATTAGAATGTATTATCATATATGAATATGCTAATACATTACTAAGTTTAAAAAAAAAAAAAAATTAAAACTGTTCTCCCTTCATGGGAGTCAAAAAAGAGAAAAAAAAAACAGAAAAAGTGTAAGGAAAAAGAATAAAAAAAATAAATAAAATAAAAATAAATATTTAGTAAAAAAATAATTGTGCATAAAATACGCACACAAAAAAACCTACACATATTAGGTATCCACACGACCATAATAACCTGTAGAATTAACCTAACAAGTTATTAAGTGTGAAATGTGTAAAAAAAAATTAAAAAACAAAAACAAATTTTTAGAAAATAAAAAAAAATACTGCAATTATTTATAAGTGAACTTAAACTATTCCCCCACCAGTTACAACTGTTGAAACGCAAGGAGGCAAAAACTAAAAAAATGTTCTGGTCATTAACTACTTTTCAGGCGTTCGGCAAAGGGGTTGTCTAATTAAGAATTTGTAATAACGCCAATAAAAAAAATATATATATTAAATGATAGGAACATATAACATATATAAATTACCACCAAAACACAAAACTCTACCATAACCTATCCTAAGATAACCATATTCTATTGAAAGAATATATAAAAAATATATACTACTGTCCCTGGGTCGTATGAACACAAATCATGACATGACTAATACATAAGGATATTCCGCAAACAATACATCAGTATCACCAAAAACAAGAAGAATAGTAAAGGGCATACAAACCCAGTGGGAAGCACAAAGAACCCCAACGTACGTTTCAAACAACACCTGGCTTCCTCAGCATACTGCTACCCATTGAAAATAAAAGAAAGTTATACTCACCTTCTCACCTAAGATCCGGTGCTGCACTGCCCTCACTTTTCGATTATTTTCTCTTTTCCTTGCTTAAAGTGCTTGCGACAAGAAGAAAAAAGACCAGTGGATAATGAGGACAGCACAGTGCTGGATCCGAAGTGAAAGGAAAGGGGTGTGTTTTATTTTCAATTGGCAGCAGTATGCTAAAGCTAAAATAAAATTTTTAACTTGACAACCGCATTCTTAGCTTATTATTTTTTTATTTTTGTTAATGCTCATTTAATTCAATGGTTTACATGCTCATCAATTACACTCTAGTAGCCTTTAAAATTTTAATTCAATTTGCAGAATATACTGCTTGTATTGTAGAGCGCTTGTAGCACATGATTTATTTTTTCCAGATTCCTTTTAGACAATTAGGTACACAAATTATGTCTGAATCGTGGTTTCACTATGCAGAAAACTGGCATGGTCCATTTTCAGTTGACAACTAGATCATCTATCAATGTCTATTTGCAGCATGTTGGTTTAAATAAAAACTACACATTGATTTCTCTATGCTGTTGGGCATCATATGGCAATCAGTGCACTAGCTGTTATGTAATTTAATCACTG
Organism: Phyllomedusa bahiana; assembly: GCA_025379985.1. NCBI lineage: Eukaryota > Metazoa > Chordata > Amphibia > Anura > Hylidae > Phyllomedusa > Phyllomedusa bahiana. The sequence continues at coordinate 82,490 of JAODAL010003062.1, forward strand.
CCAGAAAGATGGAGTTCCTTCATCTGTACAATACTTATCACCAGATATTTTTTTATTTTATTTATTAAACCGTTTCATAATAAATAACTATTAAATTCCAAAGAGCAATAACTTACTGTATATGTAACAAGATTTTTTTTATTTTTAGAATATACATGTTTTTTTCTAAGGCTAGATTTACACAGCATAAAACAGATGCTGAAATATATTTACATATTTCATGAATAAAGATGCACAATTTGCACACATTTTGCTTGATGCATTTTTGGGGGCATTTAAACAAAACGCACACATGATTAGTGCATGCTTTGCAATCCACATTGACTCTCCATTGCAAAATTGCATGCGTAAAGTGACATACATTTAAACATTTTTAAGTGCTGAATATTGCTCCAGAAGACATATAAAATCTGTGCCATGTGCCTAACAGTACATTTTCACACAGAAGATAATGGGACACTTTCTGATATGTCAGTATCTCACAAAAGTGAGTACAACCCTCACATTTTTGTCAATGTACTGAATATATGACACTTTGATACTATGCAAAGAAGTCAGTGTACAGCTTGTATAATAGTGTAAATTTGGTGTGCCCTGAAAATAATTCAACACACAGCCATCAATGTCTAAACCACTGGCAACAAAAGTGAGAACACCCCTAAGTGAAAATGGATACATTGTGCCCAATTTGCCATTTTCTTCCTCCACTGTGTCATGTGACTTGTTAGTTGTACAAGGTCTCAGGTGTGCATGCGGAACAGGTGTGTTATATTTGGTGTAATCTCTATCATACTGGTCAGCGGAAGTTCAACATGGCACCTAATGGCAAAGAATTCTCTAAGAATATGAAAAAAAGAATTGGTACTCTACATAGAGATGGTCTAGGCTATAAGTAGATTTCCAACATCCTGAAACTATGCTGCATCATATAACACCTATAATTAACAAAAAAGAGGGCCTATCGCATTAAATGACAGGTCATCAACCACACCATATAATATACACCTAGAAAATGTTAAACCACCACAAAAATATTTCAAATAAAATAAACCTTTATTGAAAATATTAATTCAAAAAATAAATAAAAAACATAAAATGGCAATAGCACTGCAAAAAATGCATGTGCACATATTGTATTTTGGCAATATACCATTTAGTATGTGTTGCAGAATGTCACTTTTTTAGGAAAGTTATCCTTTTCGATGCTGTTATTTGGAGGATTGTTATGTGCACACGCATTTTTTGCAGTGCTATTGCCATTTTATGTTTTTTATTATATTTTCAATAAAGGTTTGTTTGATTTGAAATATTTTTGTGGTGGTTTAACATTTTCTAGGTGTATAAAAGCTGCATCATGGTGGCCAAGACCATACAGCGGCTTACATACAGACAGGTAGCACTCAGAACAGTATAATGTGGAATGGATGATACAGCGGCACCAAAAGGATGTAAAAATGGCATGATTAAGGGTGGTTTGCCACCTGAACCGCGTCGGCGTTCCAAGGGTTTTTTGTCTGTGGTGTCATCACGGGTTACTTTCTGTTTTATGAAATTACAATAAAGGATACATTTTTACATCCTTTTGGTGCCGCTGTATTATCCATTCCACATTATATTGAATCTCTACGAATTGCTCTGGCCGGGATACGTGTGGAGGCCGTCACAAGAATCGATGAACTGGTTCATTTTTTCTTGTTTTTGCTCTATATTAGCACTCAGAACAGGCCTTGCCATGGGCGACCAAATAACTGTATGTACTCGGTGTCATATCCAAAGTTTGTCTTTTCAAAATAGACATATAAGTGCTGCCAGCATTGTAACAGAGATTTAAGGGGTGGGAGAACAGCCTGTCAGTGCTTAGACCATACATAAAACAATGCATTGAAATGGTCTGCTTGGCTGTCATCCCAGAAGGAAGCTTCTTCTACAGATGACACAAGAAAGACTACACACAGTTTGCTGAAGGCATGCAGACTAAGGACATGGCTTTTTGCAGCCAGTCTTGGAGTGGAGGGCCTGGGGCCCACAAAGGTACATCTACTGTACTTGAAAATCTTACCTGTTAATTTTTAGGCCTCTTGGACATAAAGGTGTGCATGTTACCACATAATACAGTGTGAAAAACAGAATTGTATTGTGCACTACACAATACTAAGTGAGTCACACATCTGTCTGTCTCACACATTTTCCATAGTCTAACATATAATAGATAGACACATGGCTAAGTGGCTCCATCCTTATCCCCCTCTACTCCCCACAAGCCTATATACAATATCTGTTCCCTCCAAGTTCACATATAATATTCATCTCCAAGTTTTCCCTTAGTCATACACCTCACCACTTTCTAAAATAAACAGCACTATAAACACAAGCAAGGTGGTAAAAAAAAAGTAAAACCCCTAATCACAAGGTCAGATGGGCACTTGCTTTTACAATCTGGGACAAGTGTACGATGCCACTATACAAGTGCCGATATAATCTACAATGCTGCCATATAAAGATCACAGAGGGGTCAGACACCAGATCGTGACACCACATCACATTGCAGTGACTACAGGACTGTTCCAACACAAAAACAAAATAATCCCTGATATCCAGGGATTTACAAAAGACTTCTCTGATCAAACGTTCTCTTCTTTGATGAGTTGTTCTCTTCTCTGATGAGTCATTCTCTTCTCTCATAAGTTGTTATTTTTCCCTTTTCATCCAGTCCAGACCACCATGAGGACTTCTCCTGGCCACCACTTGTCCCTTTAGAATTTGCACACAAACATCTTTGAATCCTCACTTTTCCAGCACCTCCTTACCTATTCACACCTCTGTATAAACATCCAAGTCTACTAAGGGGCTGGAGGGAAGTGAGAGGACTAACCCCCTTGAGGTTGTGCTACAGCTATGGTCTGTGCCCTTCAGAATCATATTACCAGGTAGGTAAACAAGCAAGGTCCCAGACACATAGGTAGGCAAGGCCAAGGTAGGTAGGTAAATGGGCAAGGCCCCAGGTAGCTAGGTAGGCCTTATTTAATTAGGTAAACCCCCCCCATTGGAAAAGTTGGTAGGACCTAGGTACAGTAGGTAGTTTGACCCTAACGCCGGTTGGTGGGTAGGCCCAAGTTAGGTTGATAGGCCCCAGTTAGGTAGATATGTAGGCCACAAGTAGGTAGGTAGGGAGTAGGTAGGTACCAGTTAGGTAGGTATAAAGGTAAGAGGTGGGCCATAGGTAGCTAGGAAGTAGGTAGGTCCCAGTTAGATAGGTAGATAGTCCCCAGGTAGATAGTTAGGCCATAATTAGGTAGCTATATAAGCCCTAGTTAGTTTGGTGGTACGTGTGATCCAGATAGGTAGGTGGGCCACAGTTAGGTAGGTTCTAGTTGGGGCCCAGGTAGGTAGCTTTTAGGTAGGTGGGCCACAGGTGGGTAGGTGATAGGTGGGCCTCAGATAGGTAGGTGGTCCCCAGATAGGTAGGAGACAGGTGGGCCCCAGTTAGGTGGGTTATAGGGGAGTTCCAGTTAGAAAGGTTGTATTTAGTTGGGTATCATGTAGGTAATTGATGGTGGGCCCCAGGTAGGTAGGGGATAGGTGGTCACTAGGTAGGTAGGTTGTAGGTAGGTGGGTCCGAGTTTGGAGGTGATGGTGGGCACCAGGTAGGAAGGTGGTGTGTGGGTCCCAGTTAGGTGGTAGGTAGGGCCCAAGTACTCAGAGAGAAGAATAAAAAATAAATTCACCTCTCTCCACGTTCTCCGAACATGACAAGTTGCAGACCAGCTTCAAGTGAAGCCCGGCGTAAGAAGCAGGATGATGATACATCATCGCACCACCTATGTCAGCACTAGCAGCCGACACCTGGTAGACTTAAGGTTTAAGACCTTTGGCTTACCAGACTGAATAAGACCGTGCAGTCCCGGGAATCAAGGGCATATTCTGCGGCGGGCCCTCTATGACAGCATCAGGGTTTCACCGACTCACCAGCAAGCTAATCTGTGCTTGACTGGAACCATGTCCTGTGGTCAAATGAGACCAAGTTAAACTTACTTGGTTCAAATGGCGTCAACCATGTGTGGCGGTACCTAGATATGGAGTATAAAGAATATAAAGTGTGTCTTGCCTACAATCTAGGTGGGAGTCTCATGATTTGGAGCTGCTTGAATGCTGCCAGCTGTTGGAGCTACAGTTCATTGAGGAAACCGTGAATGTACTGTGACATATTGGAGCAGAGCATAATCCCTTCCCCTCTGGGCCCAGCACAGTATTCCAACATAACGACCTTAAACACCCTCCAAAGTGACCACTGCCTTGCTAAAGACTAAAGGTGCTGGACCGGCCAAGGATATCTCCAAACCTAAACTCTATTGAGCGTCTGTGGGGCATCTTCAAACAAAAAGTGGAAGAGCGCAAGGTCTCTAACATCTACCAGCTCATTGATGTCATCATGGAGGAGTGGAAGAAGATTCAAGTGGCTGCAACTAGTGTTGAGCGATTTTTATCGACAAAGTTGAAATCGGCAAGATTTTTATGGTGATCGAATTTTTCGGACATGCGTATTTAGGCTATAATCTGTGCAATCATCTATTAGATGCGCCATTTTCGGCGTTCCTGTAATTTTGAAGGCCAGCAAATCAGATTCAGACTTAGAGCCAGGGTGGGAGTGAGATGTGTGTGCGACGTCAATGACTGGGTTGTGTTAGTTGCGAATGGCTGAAAAATCACAATGACCATGTATTCATTGAACAGCTATTGTGTCTCTAAGGTCTTTTGGGGTGAATAGGACGTGAGATCTGCTGTGGCCAAACAGCTCAGCGAAATTAATTTCTATTTTGCAACAGAGAGCCTCGTCTATTAGCTGTCTTTGATCTTCCAATTTAGTTAGATTAGGAGTTTGAAGATTTTAAAGTAGTTAGCTAGTGAATTTTTAAAGCTAGCATCTAACGTGTAAAGTAACGAGGGGGAGCGGTGGGGGGGGCCTGGGGCGAACACAGACAAGGTCCTATCTATAAGAACCTGGATAAAGTTCACCAGGACATAGTGTTGGAAATTGCACTGCTATATCACGTTTATTATAACAGTTTGCTATGGAAATATTTCCCTGGATATTGGGCAGCCTGAACATATAATTGGATACACTATGATTTCTAGTAATGCAGGTTCTTTGTTAGGTGCAAAAACTCCACTTTTTAATTATCAGTATACATTTCAGATAGGTGTTTATTTTCAATTGTACCCATTCCACTGTGTTGATATAATTCCACCTTGCAGTTAAAATTACAATCCAGCAATCCTTGTAGTAGCACAGGTTGTTTAGTTGCCAAAACTTATCCGAGTATCATACGAAACATAAAGATAGTGTTTTTTTGACTTTTGCGCACCAAGCTTGTTCACTTGACGCTGCAGCCACGTAAATCTTAGAATCAGCAATTCTATAGTCACAACTGGTGAATTGTAAGGTGAAAAAATACCGCTGTATTATACGAAAACATAACAGATACGTGTTTTTTGGATTTTGGAAACCTGATTTGTTCATTGACGCGGCATCACGTAAATTTTAAAACTGCATTCTTAGTCACCACAGGTGAATTGAAAGGTACAAAAAAATAACGTGTATTTTAGTTAACATAACTGATATCGTGTTTTTTGAATGTTTTGCGAACCCAGCTTATGTCAGTAGACTGCAGCATACACGTAAATTTAAACAGCAAATTAATTAAGTACCACAGGTGAATTGAAAGTGCAAATGGTTTTAAAGTACCGTGTATTTACGAAAACAAACAGATACATGTTTTTTGGACTTTTTGCCAGTCCAGATTTGTTGATTGACTACCTTGCAGTTTTTAAATTTGTACTCCAGCATTATGTTTTGATTCGAGGGATTTGGAGAATAGCTGTGATTTGCGTCTTTTATAAGAGACTTTCAATAACTATTCCATACCTTCTCAAAATTTTTATATTTCTGAAAATGGGAGCGAAATGAGGTGGTTATGCGAGTAAGAGGGGGTTAGCCATGGAGGTAGAGCGTACGAGAGAAGGTCTTCTCTTCCAGTGTGGCGACAACACGATGCAAGCGGTTACGTCAGTTGCAGGACCGTCAGGCCTGTCGTCGCTGGGTCAGGGCCTGTGAATAAAGTAACGAACTTCGTCGCCAGGATATGTCGCTCAGTGGTATGCAACTGCATTAAGCAGTCTTACCTCCTAGTCATACCAAGTTCACGGACGAACAAAATGTCGTCAATCAGCTCATCTGCGATCCGTTCCACATGGAGCTAGGACGCAAATGTCAACTTCGTGTTTACCACCACTGTGGATTATACATTGTTGAAGACTCTTTGATGACAAAATGCAGTTGGGTCTAGATGGCATGTTAATCAGATATGAGGATGATTTTGTCTGCTTCTGCGCCCAGTTAATGATGCTTCAGAGGAGGTGAAGGAAGCGGGTCAATCGGGCAAAAAGTCGGGCGGTCGGCTACGCCTTGCAGTGACCCTTGCTTGTAGCCTGCAGCTTCTGGATGCAGAATGCAGGGACGACCAAGGTCAAACTGTGTTAGTGATGATGATGATGACGCACATTGCGGATCCATCCTGGGTCTTTTCCAAGTATTTGCTTGCGAGCGCTACATTCTGGGACGAGGAGGAAGACGATGGGGTAGTGTCAATACTGGTCCGCCACAAAAAGGGAGGGGCGGTGGCAGAAGTCGTTGATATGATTCCGCAGCGTTCCGGATCAGCGCGGCTAAAACCCCGCTCCTGTCTATCGTCCGTCAAAAAGGTCCAGGACCTTTCAAGCCTGGGCCTTCTTTGAGCAAGCACTCTGATCACCAGCGATGTCATATGCCGCCTTTGCCGTTAAAACGCATAAGTGAGAGGCAAGAACCTTTAGTGGTTAAACCACACCAACATGTTTAGTCTCCTGCAGCGAATGTATGGTTGAAAATGAGAAAACGGACAAAAAAGGCCAGGACGGACGCGGGCTCCAACCACTGTACTCCCTCTGTCGAGCCTTCCTCCTCCGCCACACGCAAGGTTCTCAGCTGCAATGTCTCTCGGAGTCATGATCAGGGATCTGCCTCAGCGTCAGCCTCCACCGTCGCCCGAGTACACCAGCACCACCTGAGACCCATCCTACCCTTCTCCTAGCCAGTTTGTCGACTGCACGCCATACAGCGGCCAGTTCTAGGCGCCATCCTTCTGTTTCCAGGTTTGTGGAGCAGAAGAAACACTTTAACCTCAAAACCATCACAAGCAAAAGCATGAAATGTCGGCATTGCAGCTTTTGGCCTTGGAATTGGTTTGCCTTTCCACTCTGGTGGACTACAAGATGGGTTCCGCCGTGTATGTACTCGCCCCCTGCACCACTATGCAGATGCGAGCATGCAGTTCTTTGCCAGAAAGCCGTCTCCTGCCCTGGCAACGCCAAGTGTCATCTAAAATTTCAAGCGCGTTGTCTGCAACTCTGTGTCAGAAAAGTCCTTTAACACGACATATGGACTCTAAAGCACGGGCCAAGGCCGTATTATCTCTGTGGACAGCTTATTGGGTGAGCTGGGTGGATGTTCGTGGGGGTGACGGTGGATCTCCAGGATCGGCGCCGACCTTTCAAACCGCGGGATGGTCAGGGCTCTTTCCCCAAGGTCTGGTGGCTCACGTGCTCCAGGAGACACCTGACGATGTTAGAATTAAATCTGCCTTGGAGACCGTCCGACACAAGGTCAGGAGCTGTGTGACGGCTCTCAGCCTACGGCAGACGGAGCGTGGGTGGGTTACACAGACCTTGAGCCAGCAAGGTGGTGTGCGATAACGGTACGAAATCTGCTGGCCGCCCTTAAGATTCGGTAGCTGGAAGCAATTCCCTTTCCGGAACATGTCATGAACCTTGTCGTCCAGAAAATTTCTAAAGAGCTACCCGGGTCTGGGACTGCTGCTGAAGAAGGCTCGAGGTCTGAGTTCGCACTCCGGTTCGCACCTGTTCGTCCGCCAGGTGCGTTGGCAGCTTCAGCTTGCTCCCCGTCAACCGTCTCTTGTTTGATGTGGCAACATGTGGAATTCAACCCTACCAATGTCCAGACGCGATTGTGGGAGCTGAGCACATGACATTACGCATACGAGTGGTGCGAATGGCTGACCAGCATCGGCAGGTTCGCTGGACTCGGGGTGTTGAGCCACCGTAGGAAGTGAGGCGGTGAATGTGTCTATGCACCATCTTGCCAAAGTTTTTGAGAGGCCACGCCAAAATGGTCAGTGTGGACGATTGCCTTGGTGCTATGCCATTGAGCATTGTGGTGATGAATCTTAGATTTCGTGGGGAAGATTCGTTGGTCACTCTGAATCATAAGTTTCAGCCGCAGGACGGAGGGTAAGTTGGATCAAGATGCAGACACGGAGCCGTTTCTCTCGTCTCAAATGTACACAAGGCCGGACAGGTTTCTGTCATATTTTATCGGTCTTCCATTAGGCAATGGTATCAGGGTCAAGAGCTAGTGCAAGGCGAACCTCAGCTCTCAGGGTGCATTCTATATGGTGGCAAGTCATGGCTGTGTTGAAGCTGTGCCGGAGGGAAGCGGAGGAGGAGGAGGAGTGGAGTAGGAAGAGGTATTCCTAGACACCGAAGTTCCTGCCTTGGAAGAGGTTGGGCGTGAATTGAGGGCAGATGAGGAAGATGAGTTTGGCTTGTGCCCTCACCCAGTGGCTTGGGAACTCAAGGGCTCTCTCTCATGAGTGCTTCGGATGCTCCATTTCCTCAACCATGATCTCGCATTAAGGGGCCATCTAAATGAACAACAGTTACTGGGTGGCCCACCTCTGGATACCGGTACAAAACAAAAATCAGCCACTTTCCTTAACACACCCTAATGAGCAGAGTTAAAATGCATGAAATGGAGACCTTGATGATTGATCAATGGAGACATCTGTTGCGTCTGCTTCACGTTACTTCAAATGTCACGGTGGAACAACGCCAGCGAGTGACAGAAGTTTAGAGTGCACAAGAAGCACGTAGCGGCAGCAGCGGCTGCAGCAGGCAAGGTGGAGAAAGTTAATGGGTGACCTCTGGCAATCTATATTTACCACTCTCCATACGATGCATTCGCAGGCCACAGATACAACAATCCAGAGCCCTGCTCTAAGATCATGGTGTGTCGACTAATCTGGTGTCTAAACACCGTTGTGTTTGTTTGTGTTGCCGGACCCAGATTAGAATTTCAGGTACCAAAATATGGTCGAATTGGCGCCGACGGCTGGCGCTCGCCGACTCTCATAGAGGTGTTGTACTGCCCAGCAGCCAGTGTTCATTTCTGAGGCGGACCTTCAGCTACATCGGAGGATTTCATTACAGACAAATGCATCGGCTTTCAACAGATGTAATGTGGAATCGTTGACTTTCGCATCAAGATGAATCAGGATGGTCTCTGATGGATGTGGTGGCCCCAATTGCCGAGGTCACGTAAGTAGTTGCTGGTCTACTTCACTTCCTCTCCAACAGAAAAATGGTCATCTTGTGAAAGAAAATCTTATTTTTAAAATGATAATGTTTCTTTACTGCATTTTATATTATCAATCCCAAACAGTTCATTTTGCTGGTTTTTGCTCTGTGAGGAGGACTAAAAAGACACCAAGAGGTTTATGACAAAAAAACATATTCCATTTACTAAATTCATCTTTTAGACATTGTTCACATTGTCAATGGTTTTGGGGTCATGTTGCCTCACAATTTTTAAACAGTGGATGAGAAGTATATTTATAATTTTTTTGGGGTCTTTTGCTGTGCGATACTGCATTAATCATGGTCCTTTGGAACAGATATTGTGGCTTCTAAGTGGGCTTTTCTCCTTCACATTTTAATAACAAGTGGCTGAGAAAGTCATGTTATAATTGTTTGGCGTCATGCTGCTTTGAAATGCAGCAATACTACAGGTCCTATTTAAAAAATGTTGTTTCTAATAGACATTGTTCGTTCACAATTGTCAAAAGTGGGCTCATGGTACATGTTTTGATTTTTGGGGTGCATTTTTGCTGTTGACATGCAGCTATACTAAAGTCCTATTCTAAAATAATGTTGTTTCTACAGACATTTGTTCTTACAATTGCCAAAGTGGCTCAGGGGTCATGCTTGAATTTTTGGGGGCATTTTGCTGTGACATGCAGCTATACTACAGGTCCTATTCTAAAAAAATGTTGTTTCTAAAACAGACAATTGTTCTCACAATGGTCAACGAGTGGCTCAAGGGTGTTTGTGCTGTCAGAAACAGGAATAGGTAGGACATGTTAATGGACACATATTGCAAAATGACTGTTTTGGCAAAGATTTTAACATAGCTCATTCAATTCCCTGTATTGAAAAAGCAAACCATTTAATACAATTTTAAGAAGAAAGAGAAACAAAGAGCGCATGTGGGATTCCATTTTTTCCGAATTTTAATAATGTGTGTTCTAGAATTAATGTACTTAAAAAACTTGCATGTACAAAATGCTGTAAAAAAATTCCTCTGATATTTGTACAAGGGGAGGTAAAGGTAAACTTGACCAGATGTAGGTTTATTCAGTGGACATGGAGTATGGAGCACGGAAAGAGAAACAAAGTGAAAGAGACATTTCCTCCAGCAAGTGAGTAATTGAGAAATAAATGAAGCCAAGATAAAGGGCCCTGGGTGGACAGGAGCGTTAACTCCAAGTTTTCCAAGTGAAGCTCAAGAGGTCCACACTTCATACGGCGGGGCAATATCGTACCAAGGTATGGACTGTGTACAGAGGAAGGCTGGTGTTCTACACTTTCTGCTTCCGCAACTCTGTTCAGCACGACAGTTTTGTTGCTGTCGTAATCAGGGCACTTTTAACCTGAGTGTTAATAGATGACGACGCCAGCCACTGGGCTCTCACGAGAAACCACTGTAACTCGCCCTGGGGTATTTGCTGTGGCCCAGGAAAAGGTTTAGTCAATGTCCAGTGAAACTAAATGGTGGTTGAAAGACTCCTTTTTCCGGCACTTTTTAAATGTGGGGGTCCATGCAGGGTTGGGGCTCATGCTGTGGCCCAGGACAGTATAGTCAATGTCCAGTGAAACTAAAAACTGGTGGTTGAAAGACTCTTTTTCGGCACTTTTAAATTGGGGGTCATGCAGGTTTGGGCTCATGCTTTGGCCCAGTGACAGCTAAAGTCAATGTTCCGTGAAATAAAATGGTGGTTGAAGACTCCTTTTCCGGCAACTTTTTAACTCTGGGGGTTAAGCAGGTTTTGGGGCTCTGCTGTGGCCCAGGACAGGTATAGTCAATGTCAAGTGAACCCTAAAATGGTGGTGATAGACTCCTCTTTTCGGCATTTATAAATCTGGGGGTTATGCAAGGTTTGGGGCTCTGCTGTGGGCCAGGACAGGTATTGTCAATGTCAGTTGAACTAAAAATGGTGGTTGAAAGACTTCCTTATTTCCGGCACTTTTTAAATGTGGGTGTCATGCAGGTTTGGGGCTCATGCTGTGGCCCAGGGGACAGGGTATAAGTCAATGTCCCAGTGAAACTTAAAATGGTGGGTGAAAGTACTCTTTTTTCTGGCACTTTTAATAATCTGGGGGCATGCAGGTTTGGGGCTTCATGCTGGTGGTACAAGAAAGGGATAGTGATTGGTGTGTGTTTTTTTTTTTCTGTGGCTTTTATACTAAGTGTGTTGCTACAGATGTTAGCACGTATCCATTTGACTGTTGTGGATGTTAATTCCAGCTTTTCCAGCCCTGTTTGGGTGTAAGAATGAAGGTGTTGTTGCTCTCCCAGTCTTTAAGTCTTTAATGGTCATCGCTCATAATCGACTGCTCACTATCGAAAACCCTTATCGATGGTGGCCGACTATCGACTATCGCCCGATGTCGATAGCCAACGTAATCGCTCAACACTAGCTGCAACCTCTGAAGGTCTAGTGATCTCAATGCCCAAAACAGTTAAGGCAGCTCTGGAAAATAATGGTGGCCACACAAACTATTGGCACAATTTGTCCATTTTCACTTTGGGGTGTACTCACTTTTGTTGCCAGCGATTTAGACATTGATGGCTGTGTGTTGAGTTATTTTGAGGGCACACCAAATTTTTGCCATGTTATTGCTAAGCTGCTCATCTGAATATTTACGATTGTTTCAAAGTGTCATATTCTTTCTGTATTGTCCAAGGTGAAAATGTGGAGGTGGTCCTCTACTCACTTTTGTGAGATACTATATTTTGACGCATATAATGTTCATGTTTTGCAAAATATAGGTAAATAAAATACAGTGTGTATCTAGCTTAAAACTGCATTGTCAACAATAAATATGCAACATAGTAAATAACAATAATAATAATCTTTATTTATATAGCGCCAACATATTCCGCAGCACTTTACAATTTAGATGGTTTAGAAACTGTTCAGACGCGCTATTGAGCAATTAATAGTGTGCTTACAGGATGAGGAACTTCAAGGTGTTGAGGGCACTACTCAGCAAGAGACTTACAATCTATGTTATGGTGTTTGTGTTAGCTAAGTCAAGGTTTTAGAAGTGCTAAGTTTACAATGTCCAGGCCATTGTTACATTTAATTGGAGGTGGTTTACATAAAAGTTGGGCTAGAACCTGCTGCCACCTGGGACTGTACATCTATATACATGGATAAGTCTTTATCTTATTTTGGGATCCGTTGGAGTAGCCCTAGTTGTTGGAGAGTGACAGATGGGTGTGATAGCAGGTGGGGGTTAGCAATTAGGAGGTCTTAGTTGTGCCAGAACTGAGAAATGTGTTCTAAGGGACCGCTCTTACTTAAAACATGAAGGGATTGTGAGTGTGTCTTATCACCGACGATGTTGATTGTTCCAGAGAACACTGGTCAGCACGCTGTGTAATCTTCTCGCGAGACCGGGAATGCAGGTTGGGATGATTGTGGAATGTAATGCTGATTGTTTCATCAAGCAGAAAGCAGAGAAGGAGTAGGTTTAGAGGTGGATATAGAGACATAGGAGATGAGGGGGAGATGTAGGGGGGAGTGCTTAGCACTTGGAGAGCTATTTATGGGCGAGAGTGAATTGTGCAACCAGTATCTGTGATTTGACAAGGGTAGAAGCATCAGTATAGCTGCAGGAAAGAAAGACAAGTCCTGGCTGCTGCATTCAGGACTAGTTGGTGTGGGGAAGTTTACAGAGCGGGAGACCGCATAAGCAAGGAGTTGCAGTAGTCAAGTAATGATGGAAAGTATAAGAGGAAAAAATCTCTATTTAGCATGAGTGTCTTGAGTTGTGTCCGAAATGTAAGAAAAAGAAGGATTTTGGTAGTGTTCTTGAGGTGCAGGATTGGAAGGACTTCGGGGCAAGGGATTAAGAGTGAAGACAAGATCAGGAATCTAATGTAAACCCCACAAGATAAGAGCGGGCACTGTTGATAGGTGTTATGGTGGTGCCACACACAGAGACAGCAAATAGCAGGGTAGCGGTTGGTTAGAGATGGCAGAAAGACAGAAATTCGGTCTTTAGTGAGGTTTAGTTTCGGATGGAGAGAGGACATTATGGTCCGAGACAGAGGGACTAGACATGTCACTGGTGTTTTTTAGCAGGACAGGTGTGTGTCTTGGGAGGAGGTGTTTTAAAATTTAGGTTTCAGCAAAGAAATGGTTCCGGAAGCCAAAAATTTCTGATGGTTTTTTTCCAAAGTGTGGCGTTTTTGGGGTTGTAAACGCGAAATGGGTCCGCTGGGGCCCAAGGAAGCTTTATAGCTAAAACCCCGAGGGGAAAGGGGGGTTGAAAATTTGCCCCCCCGGTTTTCACCAGAGGGCCCCCGCAAAGGGGAAAGGATTGCTGGGGTGAGGCTACCAGGTCCCTTACCCCTGGGGGGGGGAATTGCTGCGATTGGGGGCCCGGGTTTTCGGGTGGTAACAGACTTTAAACCAAAACGTTGTCAGGGACAGGCAGGAAAGGGGCAGGGCGGTGGGAGGGTTCGTGGTCAGAGAAGGGAGACGTCAGGGGGAGGCCCGGGAAAACCAAGGGCAGGAAACCCTAAGCCGGGGATGGTACAGGGGAGTCCCCGGAAAAACTTCAAAAAAACTCTAAACCGGAAAAGGGAAGCAAGACCCCCAAATGCAGAGGGGGGGGGCGTTAAACCCCTTTTTTAGGGCCCGCGGGTACATTAAAAATTTTAAAGGCGTGCTGGCCCTTTAAATCCCGACCAGCCCCTTTCAGCGGCCTCAAACCCGGGGTTACGCGCGCGGCGGTTGTCAGAAAAAGGACCCAGGAGCCGGGGGTGGTGGAAGGGGGTTTTCCCCGCCCAAACGCCGAAGGACAACGGCTGCGGGCACCGCCGGGCCCCGCGCCCGGGCCCCCAAGTGCCAAAGGGGGCGGCCCCGAGCCAAAGGCGCCCAAGGCGCCTGACAAGGCCCCCCCCCCACTTTTTCTCTCCCCCCCCCTTTCCTTTTGGGAAATTTTGAAAAGGGATTTCAGGGGGCAGATTAGCCCCAGGTTCCCTGAAAAGCCCTCCGGACCCAAAAACCCCTTTTCCCGTCAATAAAGGGGAAAAACCACTTCCCCCCCACCCCTCTTCCCCCGCCCCGCAAACCCCCTTGACCTTTAAAAAAATGTTTTCTTTATACAACAGGGGAAGGCGAGGGAAAATTCGGGGGAAGCGGGTTTACACCACCGGCTTTGGGAAAGGGCACTGAAACGCTTCGGGATACGTAGATTTGGGGGCCCCAGAGGCTTTAAATAGGGCACTGAGTTCAGGCACCCCAAGCTTTTTCAAAAAAGGGCCCCAAATATTTGGGACCCAACTTTTAACTGGGGCCCCCCAAAACGGATGTACTTCGCGGATACCCCCAAACCCCCATCGCCTGGCCCAAATAGGGGGGGGGGCCCACGAATTTCCTGTCGCCGGGCTTTTTGGTTGGGGGAAAAAAGCTCGTAGCAAAGGGGCCCTTTGTGGGGATTTTCCAAAAGACCTTGATGCCCTTTTTTTGGGGATCCACGGGAGGAAAAAGACGGTAGTAGAGGGAGAAGGGGGGCGGGGGTTTCAACCCAAAAACAACCCAAAAAAAGGGGGGGCCCCCGGGGATTCCCACTTAAAGAGTTTTAGGAAAACTCTGCCCCGGGGGGAAGGGTCGGAACCCGTTATCCCGCGACGGACAAAAGTGCCGCAAGTAGGGGCCCCAAAAACCCGGTTAAAACCCCCCCCCCCCCCCCCCCCCCCGCACCCCCCCCCCCCCCCCCCACCCCCCCCCCCCCCCCCCCCCCCCTGCCCCCTTAGTTTGAGGGGGGTATGAGATGAAAAAAAAAGTGATTTGCAACCCGAAAAGGATTTGAATAAATTGGACTTCCCCCGTTTTAGAGACAAAATTTCAAAGGGAGGGCCGTGGGAAGCGGAAAATATGATGGAAAAAATGTTGGGCCCGTGGGGGGAGAGGGTTAAACCCGGGAGAGGGGTAAAAATGACCCATCTTGAAAAAAGGTTTGGGCAAACCCCCCCGATGACCGGTTTCCAAATGAAGGGGGGAAATCGGGAACGAAAGTCCAGGGTACATGGGCCCGGGTTTTTCCGGGCCAAAAAAAGGGGGGAGGCCGAAAAAGGGCGGGTTTGGACGGGGGCCCCTTTTGAAGGGCACAGAGGTGCAGGTGAACAAAGTCATGGGCAACCGAGAAGAGTAGACCCCAGTAAACCCGGGAAAACCCGTTGGAGGACCATGAACTCCCGGAAGCCCCGCGTACGGGGGAAAAGTGTCCCCCCTTCAGGGTCCCAGGGGCAAGGCGGACCACATTTCGTCCCTTTGGGGGGTAATGTTGGGGATACGGGGGCAGCCGAGATGAGTTGTTCAGGGGGGGACCAATGTTTCTGTGGGGGATCAAAACCCCCCGTATCCCAAGAGCGGGGTAGTGCTTGCCCCTGACATTTTTCCTTTTTCCCCCCGAAAAAGTAGACGGGAAGTCAAAAGGGGGGAAATAAGAGGGACCCTCGGGTTTGCCGGGGGGTTTAGGGTTTAGCCGCTGAAGATTCAGTAGGTTTTGTGGTTGTGAAGATGTCAATAGGGGGTTTAGGGCCCCCACCAGCCGGTGACAACCAAATTTTTCTAGAGCCAGGGTTTAAAGGTAGTTTTTCCCCGGGACCAATGGTTTTAATTTTCCAGCAGGGAGAAAGTCTTGGGAAAAAACCACAAGTATGTAGGTTTCCAAAGGGGGGGGGGGGAGGATCTCTGCAAAGGGGGACAGCCGGGGGCACCGACGAAGAAAAAATCCACTTCCAGAATAAAAGGGGGGTTAGGTTTTGGGGAACAGGCCAGGAGCCAGCAAAAGGAGTTTGAGGGCCCGGGTTTAAGGGTTTGGAGCTTCCAGGGGGCCGGATTTGGGAAAGGGGTTTTTTGTTAGAGCCCACCAAGGGGGCCCCCAATGTGAGAAATGTGGGGGTTTAAAATTTTCTAAATAATTGGAAAAACCCAAAAAAAGTTGAAGGCCCCAAGGCCCCCCGGGTTTTGGCCCCGCAAAAAACCGCGGAGAGTTTTTGAAGGATCCCCTCCCCGGGACCCCAAACAAAGACGATGTACCCCAGGGAAGGGGTAAGCTGGGACGTTTTAAAAAGGCACTTCCGGTTTGGCAAAGATTTAAGAGTGCGGGTGCCTGGGGGGACCCGACGGCCTTTTGGGGGCCCAAGAGTCCCCGAGATCTGAGGAAAAAGATGAGAAAATCGCCAAGGGAAAAAAAACCACAAGGGGAAGGGGGGAGGTCCCGAAATTAAAATTTTTAAAGTTTTGAAATACTGTTTGGGGGTTGCCCGAGACCGAATGGGGATTACCCAAATACTCGAAGGCCCTTCCCCCGTAATTTAAAAACTGTTTTCCCATTCATCGCCTTCCCAAAAAGCGGATTTTTAATTGTTTGGCCCGCGGATCCAGCCCTTTGGGAAAAAAATTTTTTTTGGGAAAGGGAGGTGGTCCAAAAAAAATTTAGAGAACAAGGGAAAAAGGGAGCGTTTTTTTATGTAAATTTTTTTTAAACCCCGTTTGGAAGCAGAGCCGGAGAACCTTTTTTTCCTACGAAGAAGAAACCCGGCCCCCTGCCCGGGGACCGAATTTCGAAATTTAAACCTTACCGAGGGTTTTTCCTGATTACTCCCAATGGGCCCTTTGTTCCCGGAAGGGGAGGGGGTAAACCCCCTCTGGGAGGAGTAACAGCCAGGTTGCAAATATGGGAACCCCTCATAAAAGGGCCCGGGGTGGAGGAAACCCTTTGGCCCCGGCCCCCCCGAAAAGTACAAGCAAAATCCCCGGGTTTCCCTAGGTAGACCTGGTGGGGGGCTTTTTTAGACCTTTTCCCGGGAAAGGGGACCCGAGGGCGAGTTGGGGTTTAGAAAAGGGAAAAGGGGAGGGAAAGGGGAACCCCCAAAGCAGGGCTTCCCTGTCCCAATCCCAAGGGGGGGTTTTGGTCTGAAACCTTTGGAGACCCAGAAGAAAATTTTTTGAGGAGGATGAGGCAGGACAAAATTTGGGCCCAAATTTTCCCTTTTGAAGACCCCCAAACTGCAAAAGAGGGGGGGAGTACGGGAAAAAGGGGTTGCTTTTAAGGCATTTTGCCCCTGCCCCCCGAGCCAAAAATAAGCTTCGCAAGGGAAACACAGGGAGACAAACCTGGTCCCAATTTCCCGGGGTTATGAAGATTCCTGCCGATCCTGAACAATAAAGGCGGTGGCCCCGAAAGGGGGTTTTTTGGAGAAACCAATATATATGGGGTGGGGCCCCCATGGGGGGGCCCTTTTGGGCACCTAGGGTCCCCCTCCCAAGGCCCTAGGTTTCGGAGTTTTTCCCGGGGGGCAAAAGGAAATTCCCCCCTAAAATGGCCCAGAACCCGGGCCCAATAGAAAACCCTCTGCTTTGGCAACGCTTTGAACCGTTCCTCCCGGGCCCGGTGGGCTTTTTTCGGGCCTGCATAGGTTCCTCTTCGGAGACCATCGGAGGAGGAAGAGGTGACCGCTAGAACGTGGGAGCCAAGCGGGGGAAACGGCTTGAACAGACGGTTTCCCGTTGAAGGCGGAGCTCTTGTTGCCTTTCCGCGAGGCGAATATTCACTCGGGTGGCTAAGTGGATTCGCTGGGCCAACGCAAGCGATGATAGCTAAGCAGCCCCCAGTTTTCACCAGAGCCCGCCGCAAAGCGGGATGGACTTGCTGCGGCGTGAGGCTACCAGTTCGTTACCCCTGACGTGACTTGCTTGCGATGGCGGCCGGGGTACAGCGTGGTACACAGACGTAATCCAAAGGCGTAGTCGGGGACAGGCAGAAGGTCAGGGCAGGCGGCAGAGGTTCATGGTCAGAGACAGGCAGACGGTCAGGGCAGGCGGCAAACAGGCAAGGTCAGGAAACGTAAGCAGGCGGACTGGTACACGGGTAGTCAGGACAGAACTTCAACACACTCTAAACACACGGTAAGCACACCAACAAACTGGCAGAGAGTGCTGGGGGCGTATACCTTATATAGGACCAGCGGCCGTCAATAACCAATTAACGGCGTGCTTGCCCTTTAAATCCAGACCAGCCGTCGCGTGCGCGCCTTAAGCAGCAGTTACGCGCGCAGCGGCTGTCAGAGCCGGACACAGGAGCGGGGACAGGTGAGTACGGGGTTTCCTGGCCAAAAGCAGAAGGACAACGGCTGCGGCACCCGCGCCGGACCCCGTAAGCGCAGGGGGACGGCGGCGGCGAGCCGCAGCGCCAAGCGCCGTGACAGGAGTTTGACAGTTTCAGAAAATAAGTGTTCAATTTTCAAAATTTACATGTTTTCCCTTAGTCCTAGAAGCAGCACAACATTTGGATATTTCTGCCCCGGTGAACCAGTAGGACAGATGGATCTTTTAATGAGAAACAATACCCTTATAAAGGCCAGGGCAACCCTGGCCAAGGCATATAAATTATACAGCAAACCATTATTTATGGAGGAAGGTGGAACCTGTGCTGCTGTTAGGACTAAAAGAACACAGATTAATGTTGAATAATCAACGCTTTCCATACCAGCAGCACAACTATGGAGATTTAGGAAGGAAGTTAGCTTTATTATACAGGTAAATAAAGATTTCGGCAATCCCCTATTTATAAATTTTTTTTGCCCTCTTCCCGCTATTGTACAAGTGCTCTCCTAAAATTTTTTTGTCAAAGCCGCTTTTTGTTGTTGATGAGGTTTATGTTTTTCATTTGAAAAAATTTTTTTATTGCTTTTTATTCTGTTTTTGGGGGCAGGATAAATAGAAAACATCTATTCAGGTTAAATAATGTACCCAAAAGTATAGTTTTTAAGTATTATGGAAAGGGGGATAAACCCGTTTTAAGTTTCCTTTTTTATTCTTTCTTTTTTTTTTAAGAATTTTAATTTGGAAAAAAAAAGTTTTTTTTTCATTTTATAACATTCAGTTTAACACTTTTTTTAAACTTTTTATTTATTCATTTTTTTAGTCCCAGTAGGGGGACTTGCCCAAATTACACCCGATTGGTTTGGTTTTTAATATGCCCCTGACACATTCCCGTATTTCATTTTATTTCTGGCCCCTTGGGATTATTATTAAATTTTTTATTATTTATTATTATTTTTTATTATTAAATTAAAAGATGGGGCGGAAAATTTCCCCCCAAAAACGTTTCGTTCACGTCGCCGAATTTTTCCGGGAAAAAAATAAATTTGTTCCCCAATTACTTCGGGCGAATCACTTAAAAAAAAAGGGGCCTCAAAGGGGGCTGTAGAAAAAATTTTGGGCCCTTTTAAATTTTGCAAAGGGGCTTTGGTTTTGGGCTTTAAAACAATGTTGTGTTTTAAGTCATGGAAAACCACATGGGCTGCCCCCCGCTCTTTTAAAACGTTCACTATAAAATTCCCTGGGGGAAATTAAGAGGGCAAAATTTACCAAAAAAAAAAAGGGGGAATGTAGCCTGAAAAACATTCAGCGACACTTTGGGAAAAAAAAAGCTGGGGTCAGGTCGCAACCTCAGTACAGAGTGTGGTGGACGGCGGGGCCACAGCAGCCGCATGAGGTCAGCCCTTTGGGACAAAGACACAGGGGGGAAATTTTCCCGGGGGGGGAGCCCCCAGCACAGATGGGCAGAAAAGTGGCACAATGGGCCCCATGTGTAGGGTCACGGGCACAGCCACAGCAAACCTAGGTCCCAAAAGTGGGGCCAATGGGCATTTTTGGAGGGGGGCAAAAAAAAGGAGGTTTGGCCACAGGTGGGGGCAATGACACAGTGGTAGGGCAGGGCAGCCCAGGGAAAAGCATGAGTCCCACAGTTGGGACAATGAAAACAGTTGGAGGTACACAGACAGCCCCAGCAAACACAAAAGGGGCAGAAAGTGGCACAATTACAAAAAGTTTTGTAGGTCCCCCGGGAAACAGCACCCGCGCAGCATGAGGGTTCAGACCCGTGGAAAATGACACAGTGTGAAGGGCATGGCCCGCAGCCACAGGCAAACAGCTTTAGGGCCAAAAAAGTGGCACAAAAGAAAAAGGTTAGGTCACCCGGGGAAACTGCATGAGGTCAGGGAGTGGCACAATGACACAAATGGTTTGGTCACCCGGGGGAAACACCCCGGAGCAAACAGAGGTCAGGGCAGTGGCACAATGACCCAGTGTGGGAATCACGGCAGGACAAGGAACAGCATGAGGGCAACCGTGGCCAAAAATCACATTCTGGGTGGGAAAAAAAGGGTAAGGCCCCAGGTGGGGCAAAAGACACGTGTGGTAGGTCATTTGGAGCAGCCACAGGACACATGAGGGCAGCCCGTGGGACATTTACACAGTGTTGGAAAATCCCGGCAGCAGAACAGGAACCCGCATGAGGGTTTAGGCAGTGGCCTCAATCCCTTTGGAGGGGGCCCAAAAACCGGGTAGGGGCCCCAGAGGGGGGAAAAATTACCCGTTTTGGTCCACGGCCCCCCCGCCACAGGGCAGCTGAGGGCAGACCCGGGGAAAAACAATTTACACAGTTTGTAGGAAACACCCGGGAAAACAGACCCCAAAAGGGAACCCGCATGAGGGCAGGCAGTGGCACAATCACATTTGGAAGGGGGCAAAAACAGGGGTTTGGCCACCCGAGTGGGACAAAGAACACCCTGTGTAGGGGCACGGCCGCCGGGCACAGGAAAAGCTGAGGTCCGACAGTGGGACAATCCCCAAAAAAGGGGGGTGGCAAAAACAGGGGTTTGGGGCCCCAGAGTGGGACAATGACCAGTGGGTGGTCCGGGGCAAACGCCCCAGGAGCCCTGAGGTAAAAACAGTTGGCCCCAAATGACACAGTTGTAGATACGGCAGCAGGGCACAGGAACAGCAAGAGGTAGACAATTTTGGGACCCAAATCTGGGGTGGGAAAAAAAAAGGGGTAGGCCCCCGAAATTGGGGGCAAAAGACCCAGGGGTGAAAGGGCCCCGGCCCGCCGGGGTCAAGAGGTCAGAGAGGGGGCAAAGACCCCCAGTGTTAGGTCCGGGCAGCCGACCCAGGGGAAACAGCAGGAGGTTCCCCCAGTGGGACAATGGGCCCCAGTTTTTTAGGTTTACGGCCGCAGCCACGCACAGCTGAGGTCAGGGGGAGTGGCACAATTACATTCGGGAAGGGGTGGCCAAAAAAGGGGGTGGGCCCCAGAGTGGGACAATGACACCGTGTTGGTCACGGCAAACCGCCACAAGAAAAAGCCTGAGGTCAACCGGGCACCAATGACAAAAGTGTGGGAGGTCACGGGAGCGAGCCCAGCAGCAGATGAGGTCAGACAAATGGGACAATGACAAAAGTGTGTTTTGGGCACGGCAGCAGCAGCAAGAGGTCAGGCAGTGGGACAAATGACACAGTGTTAGGGCACGGCCCCGCCGCATGGGGGTCCCCGGGAGTGGCACAATTGACATTTTTGGAGGTTTGGGAAAAAACAGGAAGTAGCCCCAAGTTTGGGACAATTTACACAGTGTGAAAGGCACGGCCCGCAGGGCCCCAAAAGGGCAGCTTTAGGGCGAACCGGGGGACCAACAAATTTTGGCGTTGGGGAAAAACAGGATTTGGCCACAGAGTGGGGGCAATGCCCCCATTCTGGAGGGCCGGGCCCGCAGCCACCGGGAGCAGATGAAAGGGCCGACATGGCACCCAATGACACAGTGGGGTAGATCACGGGCAGCAGCCACCGGGAACCGGCAAGGGGGTCAGAAAAGTGGCCCCAATCCCCATTCGGAGGTGGCAAAAACAGGGGTAGGGGCCCCCGAGTGGGGGCAATGACACAGTGTGGGTTCCCCGGCAGCAGCGCAAAGAGGGCAGGCGTGCTACAATGACACAGTTTGTGGTCACGGCAGCAGCAAAGGGTCAGGCCGGGCCCAATCCCCATTTCTTTTGGGGGTGGGGCCCCAAAAACAAAGGAGTAAAGGGCCAACCCCCAGTGGAAAAAATGGGGAAAGTGCGTTTGGGACCGGCAAAAGGGAGCCCCACAGGGGGCAGCCTGAGGTCAAAAACATTTGGGACCAAAGACACCGGGGTGTAGAAAACACCCCCAGCAGCCACAGGAACCGCAAGAGGTTTTAGAAAATTGGACAATCATTTACGGGGGGCCAAAAAAAAGGAGTAGGCCACCAAAAAGGGAAAAATGAAACAGTGTGTAGGTCACGGGAGCAGCGCAGAGGTCAGAGAGTGGGACAAAAAAGACCAGTGTGTTGGGTTTACGCCGCCGGGCCCCAACCGCAGCAGGGGGTCCGACAGTTGGGACAAAAGACACAGTGTTGGGTCACGGCAGCAACCACAAAAGCCGCCCTGAGGTTCAGAAAGTGGGGGAACCAAATGAACCATTTGGGAGGTGGGCCAAAAACAGGAGTACCACAAAAGTGGGGGCAAAAGACCACAGTGTGTAGGGTCACGGCAGCACCGGGAAGGCCCCAAAGAAGGGCAAGGGCAAAAGTGGCAAAAATTTACAACAAAATGTGTAGGTCCCCGGCAGCACCCCCCGGGAAACAGCATGAGGTCCCGACAGTGGCCAAAAGGGCACCCCGGGGGAAGGGAAGGCAGCAAGGCAGCATGAGGTCAGGCAGTGGCACAAAGACACGGGTAGGTCACGGGGAGAGCAAAGAAGGGCAGGCCCGGGCAAAAATGACCTTTCTGGGGGTGGTAAAAACCCGGGTAAAGGCCCCCAAAAGGGGGGGGACAATGACAAGGGGTGTAGGTCACGGCGCACCCCAGGAGCACAAAGAGGTTTAAAGGCAGTGGACCAATCAAATTTTGGATTGGCAAAAACAAGGGTAGGGGCCCCAGAGTGGGGCAAGGGAAACAGTTTGGATGTTTACAAGGGGGGAACAGCCACAGCCCCATGAGGCCGAAGTGGGGCCCAAAACACAGTTTTTTAGGTTCACCCCGGGGAGCAGCATGAGGGTTTAACCGTGGCCCCAAAGACCAGTGTGTAGGTGCCCCGGCAGCCGCAGGGGATGAGGTAGACCCCGTGGGACAATGTCACAGTTGTTTGGTCCGGGGTGCCGCCACAGCGCAGCATGAGGCAACAGGTTTGGGACAAAAGGGGGCATTCTGGAGGTGGGCCCAAAAAAAGGAGTTTGGCCACAGAGTGGGAAAAATGACACAGGTGTAGGTTTACGGGGCAGCATGAGGCAGGCAGTGGCACAAATAAATTTGGGGGTGGGGGAAAAAAAGGGGGTAGGGAAAAGAGTTTGGGAAAAAATGGGCCCCGGGGTAGGTCACGGGGGCAGCCACCGGGGCAGCAGAGGTTTAGACCGGGGACCCCCCACTTTTCCCTTTTTGGGGTTGGGAAAAACAGGGAAATAGGCCAAAAGGGGTGGGACAATGGGCACAGTGTGGGGGTTTACAGCCGCACCACCCAGCAGCATGAGGGCCGGGCAGTGGCACAATGGGCCAGGTGTAAGGGCAAAGCCAGGGAGCCAGCATGAGGTCCCGAGGGGGCACCCTGACACCGTGTTTAGGTCCCGGGGAGCCGCAGCATGAGGGCCCGACAGTGGCACAATGCCCCTTCCCGGGGTGGCAAAAACAGGAAATAGGGGCCCCCGAGTGGGACAAATCCCTTTTGTGTTCACGGCAGCCCCGCGGGGTGAGGTCAAAAGTTGGGTTGGGAAATGCCCCCGTGTGTAGGTCACGGCAGCATCCACACCGCGCCTGGGGGTCAGCAGTGGCACAATGACACGGGGTGGGAGGTCACGGGGGACCCGCCCGCATGGGGTTAAGGGAAGTTGGCCCCAAAAACAGTGTGTAGGTCCCCGGGAGCAGCAGCCTGAGGTCAGACCCCTGGCACACTGACACAGTTGTTGGTCACGGCCGCAGCCACAGCAGCAGCAAAGGGTCAAAACCGTGGCACAATCAATTTGGGTTTGGGAAAAAAAGGAGAAGGCCCCCAGAGTGGGGACCCAATGGGGCCAATGTTTGGGGGGGCACCCCGGGGAGCGCCTACGAGGGGGAGGGGGCCATGAGGTCCGACAAATGTGCACCCAAAGACCAGTGTGTAGTCACGGCCCGGCAGCATGGGGTCCCGGAAAAGTTGGGACCAAAGGGCCAGTGTGTAAGGGCACGGCAAAAGCAGCATTGAGGGTTTCAAAACAGTTTTCACAATGACACAGTGGTTGGGCACGGCGCCGCCACAAGGCCCCAGCCTGAGGTCAAAAGTGGGGACCCCCGACCTTTTTGGAGGTGGGAAAAACAGGAGTAGGGCCCAGGGGGAAAATGACCCCAGTGGTTTTGGGGGCCCGGGAAACAGCAGCATGAGGGTCAGCATTTTGGGATAATGAAAATCTGGAGGTGGCAAAAACAGGGGTAGGGCCACAGATTGGGGGCAAAAGACAACCCGGTTTGGGTGGTCAAAGGGAGCAGCCCACAAACAGCAAACATGAAAGGTTTAGACAGTGGCAAAAATGACCCGAGTGGAGGTGGGTGGGGAAAAACCCCCCCCTGGGAAAAATGGTTTTTTGGCAATTGGAGAAAATGTCAGCAGATAAGTGGGTCAGGGGGGCGGGGCCCCAAGAATAGGGGGCTGAGGGAAAGGTTTTTTGAAACCCCGACTCAATTTTTCCCCAGTTTTTGGGGAGGCGTCATGGCTGATTTTAAAATCTACACCTAAAGGGCCATTTTTGTGGAAATCCCGGCCCATTTTCCCCCCCTGATTCATTTTACAAAGGCAGTCGACCACATTTTCCGTGGACAAAGGGGTTCTCCTTGGGGGGTTTAAAGTGGCCCCCCGCCCCATAAACCCGCTTGATTTCCCCACTAACCCCGGCCGGGTTTGGCACCCTTTTCCACTGCAAACTGGGAATTGGCCCCCCCTCAAACCCCCACCCAAAAAAAAAAAAATTTTTGAAAAACCCCCCCCGCCCCCCCCAGTAGTCCAGCCCCGGGTCTTTTAACTGGGGGGGGAGAGTGCTGCCAAGTAGGGCCCAAACCCCCGTTGGTTTTAAGGGGGCCTTTCTCCAGGTCCTGCTGCTGCTGCTGCCCGGCCCCACTACCCCCTCAAATAGGCGGGGGAAGGGGAAACGCCATCGTTCCTTCCAGACTTTGGTTAAATGCTGATGGGCTTTTTACTTTTTTTCCACCCCCCCCCCCCATTCCCCCCCGCCCGGGCCCTGGCTTTTTAGTTCGGTGAGGGGGTGAGGGAACCCCCCGGGCAGAAAACCCGTAAAAGGGGGGACGATGCCCGCACAAAAGGGGGGCGGCCAATGATTACGGGGGGATTTAAATATAGTAATTTTGGTTTGTCCTCCCCCTCAATAGCTTGGGGTAAAAGGGGTTTTTCCCCTTTTTCGGGCCGGGAGCGGTGGGGCCAATAGGGGTGAGGGGCCCCGAAGTATCCCCCACCGGATGCTGAAATATTCGGCTGTTACTACCAAAGGCCCAAATAAAAAAAGACTGCGGGCCATCTGCACCCAAATGAAATTTCCCAGGGGGCCCCCGCCTCCCCTTTCCATTTAAACTGCCACGGTGCTTGGGGGGCTCTTTCCTCGTCTTTTTTAACCCATCCACCCCTCCCAATGCTTTGGGTCCTCCTTCCCCTTGTTTACCTGGGGGGGAGAAAATCCACTAAAATTTTCACCCGGACCCAAAGGGTTTTGGCCCCCAATGTCCTCCTCCCCCCCTCCCCTTTTTAGTCCCCCCTCCGGGAAAAAATGGGCCACGAGTGTAGTCGCCATGTCCCCCGTCCCCTGCCCCCAAAAGATTTTTTCCCGGGATTGTTCCCGGACATAACAGTGGGGAAAGACGTTTAATTTTTTCCCGTAGGGGGCCTGGCCCACTGACAAATAACGTCCCTCCTCGGGGTCCGAACAAAAGGCCGGTGTTCCCCCGATGAGCAGGGCCCCTTTGGGTACATCAAAGTTACAAGGGGAGTTATTCTTGTCTGCCTGGATCATCCCAAAAAAAACGTTAATGGCCCTTTGCTTCTGTTATTTCAGTTTTCCTTCCCAAAAATGTGTCAGGGGTGGAAAATTTCCCAAAGGGTGGGGAAAAATCGGGATTTTAAGGTTTTTTGGGGGAGGCCCCTTTTTTGCCGCTGGGAACTCCCAGGGGGGTGTTTCCCCGGGGTTTTGGGACGAATTTGGGTAAAAGTGCATGCACAGTTTTTCCCCGGCCCATTTTTCAGAATTTTGCTGAAGATCGGTTTGGCATTTAACTTTAGGAACCCCCTTTTTTAAAAACCAGATTGAACCATGTGGGGCTTGCCGGGCGCATGGAACCCATCCCCCCTCAGTGCCGCCGGACACCAAAGTTCCCTTTTCCCCTTGTCCGGCCCCCCATGGTTTTCCCATTTGCATTTTGGGCGGAGGAAAAAGAAAACACTTGATTTCTTTCTTTCCCGGGCGCGGGGGGCAGTTCCTCCCCTTTGTTTACATTTTGTTTTCCCCCGATGCAAGCCAAAGGTTTTAGAAATGCGTGACACCGCTTTTAGGGCCCCACACAAGTGGAATGAGGAGGGGAGTTTCTTGGGGAGGCTGAGTGGGGTGGTGGTGGCGGAAAGGGGGAAAGGGGGACCAAATTTGGCGCCCGGGCACAGTTTGACCCAACGTGGAGGAAAAGCCGGGGTTCCTTTTCCCAAATTGTTGGTGTGATTTGGGCCGGAAACACCTTTCCCCCCTTTGGGCCGTAAAAGGGCCCTGAAAGGGCCCCGACCCTTAAATTTTCAGTCCAGACTCCGCGCTGCCTTGCCACCTTGGAAAAAATCCGGGTAAAAAGCTTTTAAAGGGCTACCCAAACCTTTTGTTCCCATATTTATGAAGTGCGGGCCCGCCCTTTTTGGGGAAAAGAAATTACGGGTTGGAACTCTCCCTCCCCGGGTCGGCACAAGCCCTTAGTTCTCCTGAAAGGTGCCGAGTCCACCATTTGGAAAGGGAAAGGGGCGGGGAGTACCCCAAAACTTGGACAGGAACCCCGGTCAGGGTGCGCCCCCTTAGGATGGTTTTGGGCGCCCTACTGTTGTCTCTTTTCAATCGCCTCGGGTGACCGACCCGTGGCGCCCAAGAGTAGGGGAGGAAGGGGGGGGGAGCATTTTGGACCAGGAGAAGATGTTTAAAAAAAACCCCTCCCTTCGCAGAGGGGGTGGGGGCCTTGACTTTGGTGCAATGGTATTTCGTGCCATTTTGGGGGCTGCTGCTGCCGTTTCGGCCCGCGGCCGGATGGACCCCCAACTGACCAAAGTTTTTTTTCCCAGGGCCCCAACCCGGGTTGGTCGCTGCATGTGTTGAAACGGGAGGGCCGTTGGGGGCCCCCCGTTGCTCCCTGGCCACGCTTTACTTTTGCTTACAGATTCACATATTCCCCCTATTCGGCTCCTCCCTTTTCTAAGCAAAGAAAATGCCCCCCCCGCCCGGTTTTCGGTTTTTAAAAGCCAACGCTCAGCACTGGGGTGACTACCCCGCCGCCGGTGCCCCTTTTGCTTTTGGGCCCCCTGTGCCGCTACTTTGGTTTGGGCTGCCCAAGCGGGTTTTTTTTAACCCGTGGCCGCTTTGGGTCCCGACCTCACACTTTCTTTTTTCCCGCTTACTCACCGGGCCCCAGACCCACTTGCCCGGCTGCCCCCACTGCCGGGCGCGCAAGTGACGCCCTCTTCCTTCCGGCGATGATGAAAACCCTTGTGGTTCCCCCCACCCCCGGGTTTCCCCAAATGGGGGGTCCCGGTTTCATCCCTCATCTATTTGTGTTTCTTTGTCACTGCGTCCTCATCACCCTTTTTGGAAAAAAGAGGCTGGGCCCCTCACAACATGAAACCCCCCAAGCCACTCTCAAACATCTATACTTTTCCGGGCCCAATGCAAGAAGCAGGGGGGGTTTTTGGGCCCCATTTCTTTGCTCCAAGTAGTGCCAAATGCCCCCCCTAAAATTTTTCACCTGTTAAAAGTGGCGCTGAGCCCCCCCCAAATAGTAATCTTCCCGGGTTAGGGAACCCCGGGTGGGACCCTGAGGCGGGTTGGGACAGGGAGGGCCGGTGACTTCCCCCCGGGCCCCGCCAAAATAAGGGGTTTTGTTTTGGCCCTTCCCCCCCGAAATCTTGGCTTGGGGTTGCAGATTTTCAAACTTTGGGAGGAAGTGGGGTGACCTAGTCAAACCAATCAAGAAACCCTTTGGGTTGGGGAGTTTAAATACACGGCGCCCAAAATGGGGCAGAGGGGTTGTGGGGGTCACCCGAGTGACCCCGCTGGGGAGTCCCCCCTTTCTGTGCTGCGACCTGGGCCCGGAATATTTTTTGGGCCCCTGGACCCGCGGTGAAGAGCCTGCCACCTCTGTCTTACATACTGTTTGTTTTTAAAAATGTACAGACACTGTTTTTATTTAAAAATATTTTTGGGGTTTTTGAAAAATACACACCCTGTATTTTACGCCAAATGAAACCCATAAGAAGCTGGGTTTAAACCCCTTTAAAAATTAAAATTTCGCTCCACAAAAAGGGCAGGAAAAAATTGGCTTTTATGTGCCCCCTTTTAAAAAATCTGTGTTTTTTCCCGAAAATAAAAGCAAAAAAACAAAGGCCCTTTAATTTAACCCTTTGGTAAAGAATTTTTTGCCCACAGAATTTCCTTTTTTTGGGGCCCGGGGAAAAACAAAAATTTCTTTTTAATGAGTACAACACAAAAAACAACGCTTAATTAAAACCCCGGATGTAAATTGCGCCAAAAGAATTGGCCGCAGGGGAAAATTAACCTTTGCTTTGAAAAAGTGTTAAAGATTTGGTGTTTTTCCCCTACACAACAAAGAGAAAAATTTGGGAATTAACCTTCGGTTTTTGAATTATGCCCCAGGAAAATTGTTTTTTTTTTGGGGCGGTGGAAAAAAAACGGGGTTTTTGGGTCCCCAAAAGCGCGGGAAAACGCTTAATTAACCCTGGATTTTAAATTTCGCAAAAAAATTGAGCAAAGCCCCAAAAAATTTAATTTGGGATTTTTTTTTTTATAAAAAACCTGTTTTTTAAATGAATACAAAAAGGGAATGGGTTGAAGCCCCTTTGGAAATTCAAAAGGGCTGGGGAGCAGATGAAAATTTAAAATGTATATGCACTGGGCTTCCCGATCCAAAACACCAAAAAATCAAAATAGAAAAAAAATTTAAAAAAAGCAGTCTCTGAGACAAGCGAAAACCCCCCCCCAAAAAACGCTGTAAAAAAATCAGTTTTTTCGTTTAACCCTCAGCCGCGGCAGCACCTTCCAGATCAGTACCGTGAAGACGGTATGAGCTCCCCGCGTCGCGGCCCGGAAATTAAATAGTGCGGTTTATCACAGAATCCCCCCGGTCTCTGATTGGCTTCCAAAACCCCGCCCCATGTCATGCAGGCTTGCCCCTTTTTCCTTCCCCGAGTGCTTTGGGCCCCCGTAGCGCCAGGGGCCCCCGCAAGCCATTTTATCAAACAAAAGCACACTTCGTTCCACCCCGGGAAGTCCCCCAAAATTTTCCGAAACCTTTGTTTCAGAAACCCAAGTTTTCCTGAAATTTTTTTAAAGAAAATTTCCCCTTTTGTTAGAATCATTCGCCCATCCCAAAAAAAATATGTATTTAAAAAGATTTTAATGGTTAAAAAAAAAGAATTTTACACTTTGGCCCCCCGCTGCCAAACAAACCCCTTGGGGATCACAATTTAATTGGTTTCCGGGTGGGAAAAAAAATCTAGATTTTTTTTTTTATGTTTTTTAGAATGTTTGATACTAAATTTGGCTTTTATTTCATTTCAAATATCCGGTTTAAGATTGGAATTTTTGAAATAATGGGAAAAAAAACCATATAAACTTAGATTTGAAGGACCAGCTTGAAAGAATTAACAGGGCTGGTATGTTACATGACACTAGTAGTTCCATTCTTGATTAGGATTTTCACTTTAAAGCTATGTTCACCGGGTAAAATTTTGGGGCTTATTTCGGTTTCCCAAAAAAAAGGCTGAAGGCGCAAATTACGGGCTGAAAAACGGCCCATTTTTTTTTCGGTAATTCACAAATTTTTCATAGAGAAATAGAGTTACCTTCCGTCTCCCCGCCGGGGGGGGATGTAAATTTGGGATGTGGTTACTAGCGGGGGTATCGCCCCCGCTGGGAATTCAAATCTATGGGCCCCGGCGAAATTTCCCCCCCCTGTTCCCCAAGTTTCCCCCCCCTTTCCCCCCCGGCCCCCCCCGGGACACGGGCGTAATTGCGGGGGGTAACTACGCCCTGCAAAACACCCCTGTAACATTGGGCCCCAAAAATGGAATAGAAAGGGCCCAAAAATTTCCCCTTTAATTTAAGAATTTCTTTAATGGTTTTTAAAAATGAGTTCCCAGAAATTTACAGCAATGCATATTATAAAAGCATTATTGTAAACCAGGGAAATTTCCCCCTTACCATTTTTTTCAGGGAAAAAATTTCATTGGGGGAATAAATAAACTCCCAAAAACATTTGTAAAAGAAACCTTTTCAAATATAGAAAAAGCTTTAGAATAAAGTTCGAATTAGCTAAAAAAAGGGAAAATTTGTTAAAAAATAAATTTTCCACCCCCGTGGGCAATGACAGTAAATTTTCGAAGAATCCCTTTTAGGGAAGATTTGTGCATAAGATTAGCCAAAATGAGGTTTGGAATTTGAAGCCAAAAACTGAATTTTCCTCACCCAAAATGATCTAATCTTTAATATTTTTCTGCAAATTTCCCAAAAGTGTGCCCTTTCTACTTTTAAGATAATAAGTAAAAATTTTTTACAAAAAGGAGGGGATGAGTTTCTCCACGCCTTAGTGGTATCCGAAGCCTTCATTGCCAGCACAAGGACTTTTGGGGAAAGTTAAAGGTTAAAAAAGGGATTGCATTCTTCTATGGGCACAGTTTTTTAAAAACCCCCCCAAAAAATACATAAAAGTATTTTTTTAGTTGTTAGAAATTTTGACCTTTTGTTTTTTAAACCTTCATTTGATAGAGTTTAGCCCTTGGGGCATGTTTTAATTTAAAAAAATTAGTTTTGACCAATTTTTATTTTCCCCAGTGAAGTGATGACCTTTACACCAGAGAAAAATTCTCCCAAAAAATCTTCATAGCTTGTTTAATGGAAATGAGGGGTAAAAATCATACAAAATGTTTCACTTATAAAAAAATTTTTCATGGATGTCAATTTTCAAAAGAAAAAGATAAAATTAAAAAATTATGAGGTTGAAAAGATATTAGTTTTATAGGAAAATTTTAAAATTTGTTTTTTTCAAGAAATTTTGCTCCCGTTTTATTAGTTACACTGGTAAAAATTATTGGGCTTGAAGATTCTACAAAGGAGGTGTATCAGGGTGAAATTCTAATTTATAACAACAGGTTTCCCATGGTTTAGAGCATGAAAAGAAAAATTATAACCCCAAAATTGGGTTTTTTAAAACCCTCAGAAAATTTTTTTTTTTGACCAAAAAGAACACAGACCCCAGTAAACCCCTGGGCTCCCCCCTCTAAAAAAAAAAAAGAAAGCAAAAGTGCAGATGAAAAAAGACCATTACAATTTAAGTCTCCCAAAAATTTTACAAAAAAGGGACAAATATAAATAAAAAATTCAGGCCTCCCCAAAATATTAAGAACCCAAAAGTTAAATGATTAACAGAACAATCTAACTGACTAATACAAAATATACCTACTCTAATTAATGATTACAATTAGAGATGGGCGAATTTCTCAAAAATTCAGAATTTTCCGACAAAATCCGTTTCGTCCCGAATTACTTCGGGACGAATCGCGTTAAAAAAATAAAAAACAGCTATTTCCTGGCTGCACAGAGCCTGTAGGGTGCTGTAGAACATTGTGCCATGCTTAAATATGCAGAGGGAGCTTGGTTTGGTCTTCATTAGAGATGGGCGAATCGATTCTAACGAAATGGAATTCGTTTAGACTTTCAGGAAAACTTCGATTCTGAACGAAGTCGAAGTTTGGGGTGATTCGTGGGAACGAAGCGTGTTTTTAATTGATAAAATGGCTGCGAGCACATGGCGTTACATGGGGCAAAGAAGTCTGGGAGGAAGAAAGGAGTAGCCTACATGACATGTGCAGAGATGAAGCCAATCAGAGACCGGTGGGATTCTGTGACGTCACCGCACTATATAAGTCCGGGCGCGACGCTGGCAGCTCACACTCCTCTCTCTGTGCCGTGTTGTAGCTGCTGCAGCTCCAGTATTAGAGTTCTCACACAAAAGAAAGACCTTTTATACAGCAATTTTTGGGGGGGTGTCACAGCTTGTCTCACAGACTGCTTCTCTTACGTTCTAATTCAGATTTTGTGAGGAATTGGAATTGAAGTCCAGTGTGCGTCCAATTCAGCTGCACATACATTTTAATGCTATCTGCTCAGTTCTTGAGCACATTGAGTATCCAAGGGTTATCTAAGCCTGTTTTTGCTGTTGTATTCAGTTAAAGAAACAGCGTTTTTACAGTCCAAATACCACTTAATTTATGGCAGCTCATTTCTTTTGCGCAATTTAGATCCAAGGGTTAATTAAGCATTTTTCTGCTGTTGTGGTCAGTAAAATACACTTTTTTAACACGCAACAAAGTGGTAACTTTTGGCACCTCATTCTTTGCGCAATTTAGATCCAAGGTTACTTAAGCTTTTTCGCTGTTGTGGTCATTAAAATACACGTTATTTTAGCACGCTACAAAGCTTGTAATTTTTTGGCACTCATTTCTTTTGCACAATTAGATTCAAGGGTTAATTAAGCTTTTTTTCTGCTGTTTGGGGTTTCAGTAAAATACACAGTTTTAACACCTACTAGCTGTCATTTTTGATAGCTCATTATTTTGCCAATTTAGATAAAAGGGTTAATTTAAGGTTTTTTTCTGCTTTTGTAGTCAGTAAAAGAAACAGTGTTTTTAAACGGAAAAAGAAGAAATTTTCCCTTTAGCATAATTCATAACCAAGGTTAAATTTAAGGGCCCTTTTGCGCTTTTCTAAATTTATAAATTTCACAAGTTTAAACGGCACATACAAGTAAATTTTTCCTGCCCATTTGTGGAGCGCAATTTATATCCAAGGTTAACCAAGCTTGTTAGGGGTTTCATTGGAGTTAAATACAGGGGGTGTGTATTTATCATATACAGATATCTTCATTAAACAGGTCTGTACATTTTAGAACAAAAAAGTATTCAGACAGAGAGGTGGCAGGCTCTTCACATGCAAGTGGGAGTGGCACAAACATTCCTGGGCAAGCACAGGCGCACACAGAAAGGGGTCGTGGCAGCAGGGCTCACTCGGTAGGCCAGAAACTCAGGTGTCTTTGCAGCTGTGTGTTACCAGAACCCAAGGGTTTTTGATGGTTGACTGGTCATCCCTTCCTCCCATATACTCACCCAACCCACCAAGGAGGGGAGGGAATGCAAAACCAACCTTATTTGGGCAGGGCCCCCGGGAGCGGCAGGGCCCTCACGTTCCCAACCCCCCTTGTCCCCCGGGTTCCCCAACCAAGATCTACAAGGGTTTGGGCTCCGCCACTATAAGCGGTGGATGAACAATTTGAGGAGGGGCTCAGCAGTACTTGGGCGCGGAAGAAATGGGGGCCAAATTTATCCCCTCTTTTTGCAGTGGGGGCCCAAAGATAATGGGGAGAGTGGCATGGGGGTCATTTGGGAGGGGTCAGCCTTCATCCCAAAACCGGGGGGGGGGGGGAGAAAGCGTGAACATCAAACAAAATCGATGAGATGTAGCGACCGCACTTGGGGCCGGGTGAAAAAGGGGTTTATACCAGGGAAGGGGGTCAGCTTCGCCTCATGCGCGGGCATCCACAAGTGGGTAGGTGGCCGGAGTCAGCAGGGAAAAGCAACGTTGAGTCGGAAACCAAGCACCACAGGGTAAAAACCGCTTCGCAGGCCAAGAAATTAGCGGCACGGGGCTCAGGAGGCACCCGGGGTAGTAGTCACTCGGCGGAGCTTTGGCCCCGGTAAAAACACTATCAGGGGGTTTGGCAGTTCTTTTGCTAAGCAGGAGGAAGCCAAAAAAGGGTATATGTAGAATCTGTGGACAGAAAAATGAAGCGGGCCAGGAGCTAACGTTGGCCCATGGCTCTCCTAAACACAGCAGCGTTACCACCGGTGGCCTGGGAAAAACTTGGCTCAGATTGGTGGTCCATCCTCTCCGCCGCAAATCACAGTGCCCTGGCACAATGCCATTCACCCGTAAAGACTCCACCCCTCTGGGGAAGGGGTTTTTTTACCTCTCCCATATCCCCCCGGTCCAGATGCTCCTGCTCCCGCTACCATGGCGTCAGCAATCGTTCAAGAGGCGATTGCATAAGACAACAGTATGCTCCAACCATCCTAAGGGCGAAGCTGACCATCTCCTTTCCAATTTTTTGGTACTGCAGCCCCTCGCCCCCCCGCTTTCCCCTCCCCATTGTAAAAACTGTGTCCCCGCGCCAATTCACCTCCCCTCCACCCCACCCCATTCATCCCCCCCTTTTCACCACCACCACCATCTCAGTCCCTCCTCCACCATCACCACCATCCAGCCCCCACAAGTACTGGCCACATCCAACATTGTGGGCACAGCTGTCACGCGTTCTACACCTGGCTTCCCTCTCGAACAAATAAACACAGGGGGACTGCTCCACGTCATGCACAAAAAATCGAGGGTTGGCTTTCTCCCGCTAACTGCAAATGGGAACCATGGTGACGGAAATGGGAGGAACATGGTGTCTGCCTTTACCGGGAGGGAGGCCCATGCACCTTGCAGGGAGCACGTTTTAAAATTGGGGGAAAAAAGGGTTCCTGAAGCCCTTCCACCGATCTTCGAAGTTTCTAAAAGGCCGGAAACTTGCATGCACTTCATCCTTCCTACAAACCAGGGAACACCCTCCTCGATTCAGCGGGAGAAAGGCCCCCCCAAACACACGCTGTAAAGCAGTTTCCCCCCGTTGGAATTCCAGCCTCACAGTTTGGGGGCCCCTGTATAACAGAGAAAGGCCATTAACGATTTTTTGATGATCCAGGCGGACAGGAGTACTCCTCTGTGTAACTTGATGTCAGCCAGTGGCTGAGGCCATTTGAGGAGGCCACGTTATTTGTCAGTCACCAGGACTACGGGATGAATAACGTCATTCCACTGCTTCATGTCCTGGAACATATGCTGCCTAAATCTGTCTGGGCAGGGGACCGGAGATGTGGCGACTACATCTCGTGGTCACATGAGTCCGGTGGGGACTGAACTGGAGGAGGAGGAGGACATTGGAGCAGAAGCATTGTCTAGTGAAATGAGTGGATTTTCTACCCAGGTGGAAGGAGAGGAGGAGCAGGAGCAGCTGGAGGAGGTAGATGGAGATGAGGAAGATGAAGCAGATGACCCGCAAGCACCGTGGCAGTATACAGTGGAGATGGAGTGGAGTCACTTGTGCAGATGGCCCGCAGCATGTTGATTTGCCTGGCTAGTGACAGCCGAATAGTCAGAATCCGGCAGAGGGATGACTTCTGGCTCTCCACCCTATTGGACCCTCGCTACCGGTCCAAGATGGGAGCCTTTTTCCCAGCTGCTGAGAGGGAGGACAAACTCAAATACTATAGAGAAATCCTCCGTAGTTAGTCGGCCGCTGCCTATGTGAGGCATCGTCCCTCCTCTGGCAGGTCTGACCTGGGGGTTCCTCAGTGCTCACGTACTACTGCCGCGGCTGCCTTGGGAAGGTGGGGGGGGGGGTAGGAGCAGTACCAGCCCCATCAGCAGCAACCTAAGTCTGGAGTCACTGATGAGCAGCTTCCTTTACCTGCCTAGTGAGGAGGTCAGTCGCCAGAAGCAGTAGGACCTGGAGCAGACCCTGAACCAACAGGTGGTGGCCTACTTGGACAGCACTCTGCCACCTCAGTTAGAAGATCCGCTGGACTACTGGGCAGCCAAACTGGATGTGTGGCCGCAAGTTGCTGATTTTGCAGTGAAGAAGCTGTCCTGCCCGTCCTGTAGTGTGGCAACAGAGCGGGTGTTCAGTGCGGTGGGGGCCATCATTACCCCAAGGAGAACCCGCTTGTCCACAGGAAATGTGGAACAAATGACCTTTGTCAAGATGAATCAGGCGTGGATCGGCCAGGATTTCCACACACCAATGCCTTAGGTGTCAGATTACATCAGCCATTACGCCTCACCAAAACTTTGAGAAATGAGTCTGGATTCAAATTACCTGCTTCAGCCACTATTCTGATGCCGCCACCTGCCTGATGCCACACATATGCTGCCAGTTTCTCCTTCTGCCTACCATCATCTTTACCAGGGACTGGTATTGCCACCCACTTCCAGACTCTGTCATTGTTGCACTCTATGACCTCATGCTGCTGCTGATGCTGTTGCCGTGACCGTCACACTGTGTCATTGTGCCACTCTCTGACCTCATGCTGTTGCTTCTGCTGTCACCTCCACTCTCTGTCATTGTGCCACTCTGTGGCCTACTCCTGTTTTTGCTACCTCCAGAATGTCATTGTGCCACGGTCTGACCTCATGCTGCTGCTGTGGCTGCTGCCGTGACCTACACATTCTGTCATTGTGCCTCTGTCTGACCTCATGATGCTGCTGTGGCTGCTGCCGTGACCTACACACTCTGTCATTGTGCCACTCTGTGGCCTTCTCCTGTTGGTGCCACCTCCAGAATTTGTCATTGTGGCAGTCTCTGACCTCATGCTGCTGCTGTTGATGACGTCATCTCCACACTGTGTCATTGTACCACTTTGTGGGCTCCTGATGTTGCTGCCACCTCCAGAATTTGTCATTGTGCCACTCTGTGACCTACTCATGCTGCTGCCAAGTGACCGCTGTCTCACTGGAACACCCTGTGGCTTCCTAATGCTGTTTCCAGCCTCACCACTCTATGACGTTGCCACTGTGTTTGGTTTTCCTCTTCTTTTCACTTCTCAGAAAGAATGGGAAGGATCAGGATTGTCTAGCCAAAAGCAGGAGTGGATACAGAACACAAAAGACATACAAATATCCCATTAACTGGTCATCTCTGATATGCATCAACTCCTGTTTGTTTTTGGCCTTAGCAATACTGATGGATTATTGACTGATTGAAAGCAGACACTGACGGATGAAAGAAAGGGCAAAATCATCAGAGACGTCAACACAAAATTACTGCCGACACCCTCTCCACTCATTCGTGGGGGCCTCTACATGTATCAGCATTTAACAGAACAGGTTCTGTCATATTTTGTGACAATTTAAAGCTCTGGCCTCATGGAGTGACCCCTGCTGTGACGTCCCCTTACTGTGCTGAGACCTGTGCTGGCTCCAGTAACCTACTACTGTGTTCTTTGACGCTATGGTAGGATCTTAGCCCTCAGCTTGTTTTTTTCCAGCTGGCGCTGCCATGACTTTATCCTGGTTCAGTTTTTTGGTCAGTTTTGCCCCCGTAAGTGCCCAGGGAATTTTAGATTGAATCGATTCTAAAAGCGGCAGCAGTCATGTGCGTGTCATACTAAAACACAGCATTGTATGAAGACTAAACCAAGCTCCCTCTGCATATTTAAGCATGGCACAACGTTCTACCGCACCCTACAGGCACTGTGCAGCCTGGTAATAGCTGTTTCTTAATGCGATTCGTCCAGAAGTAATTCGGACCGAAACGAATTTTGTCGGAAAATTCGGCGAGGTCGGCGAACCGAATTTTTAAAAAAATTCGCCCATCTCTAGTCTTCATACAATGCTGTGTTTTAGTATGACACGCACATGACTTCCGCCGCTATTAGAATCACTTCACCCTTCAGTTCCCTGGGCACTTACGGGGGCAAAACTGACCAAAAGCCTGAAGTGGGACTGCAGCCTGATAAAGTTAGGGCAGCGCCAGCTGGAAAAAAACAAGCTGAGGGCTAAGATCCTACCATAGCGTCAAAGAACACAGTAGTAAGTTACCGGAGCCAGCACAGATCGCAGCACAGTAAGGGGTCATCATAGCAGCAGTCACCCTGCGAGGCCACAGCATCCGGTGTCATCTACCGGCCATGTGTTGACCACACACTAGGTCATACACTTTCTCCCAGATGACATCTGACAACCCCAGCCAAGAGTCGGTGGGTTTGTCACACACAACCCCTAGTTGGCATGGCCCAGGAGCAGGTGAGGGGCTCTCACCTGTCCTCAACCCACCTCTGTCCTGTTCGCTTCCCACAGCCAGAGAACTACTATGTGCTGTGGCCTCTGCGCCACTATACAGTGAGGACAAAATATTTGAGGACAGTGGGCAGCAAAGAGGTGGGGAAGACATCCGCTGCTTCTTGCAGAAGCGGGCAAATAGTGATGAGGAGAGTTGCAATGGGGGGTTATGTTGTGAGTGGTCAGGCTTTGTACAGCGACACCGTTGAGGTGGACGGCGGTGACAGGCAAACACTAATCGATGTAGCCGATCGCACTTGGGAGCCGGGTGAAGCAAGCAAGGCTGGGACAAGGTAAGGTGCCCTAGTTAAACAAGGCATAAAGTGCCCCCCAAACGGAAAATTCAGCCCACTCCATGCCTCCTTGTGCCCCCTTTTCTCCCTGGGATGAAGTGGCGCCCTACGCGGTCGCCTACCCTCGACTACCCATTGTCCCGGCCCTGGAAGCATTCTGTTTTCTCTACATTAAGTTTTAGGAGACGGGAGGAGAAGAAGGAGGATTTGGACAACAGACAATCTGGGAGCTTGGACAATAGAGAGTTTATGTCTGGGCCGGAGATGTAAAGTTGGGTGTCATTAGCATACTGGTGGTTTTGAAAGCCATGTGATGCTGACCCAGACCAACAGTGTAAAAGGGTTCATCATTATCATTGGTAGAAGAGAGCAGCAGCTTGCATGTCAGGCAGCCTGTAAGTCGGTAGTTTGGCGGGGATTCAGCAGGGTGGCAGGAGTGCGAGGTTGGGAGCCAAACGGCCACGATTTAGACCACCAACTTTGCATGTTCCAGAAAGTAGCGGCACAGGAGCTCACCGGGCCAGCAGCGGTAAGAGTCAGTCAGTGCGGAGTTTGGTGGTAAAATCACCTACTCAGCGATGTGCCAGTTTTTTGACGAGACACCAGAGGAGGTGAACATAACTAAATGTAACTAAATGTAGAATCTGTGGGCAGAAAGTAAAGTGTGACCAGGGATCTAACATTGGCACCACGGCCCTGCATCAACATCATGCAGTGTCACCATACGTGTTTCAGATGTGGTGGTCCATCCTGTCCCAACAGCAGCAGCACCCAGTGGCACGCCTCCCATTTCATGCAGTCAAGGCTTCACCACCTCTGCCGAAGACAACTCCCTGTCTTTTACATCATCTACCCATCCAGATACTGCTGCTTCTCGGCACTCCCGGTGCCAGCAATCGTTCACCGAGACGATTGCCAAGAGACAGCAGTATGCGTCTAGCCATCCCTAAGTGCAGAAGCTGACCATGGTCCTGTCCAAGTTGGTGGTACTGCAGTCCCTCCCTTTTCAAGTGTTGGACTCTGCACTATTCAAAGAACTGGCCAGGAAACTTGGAATTCACGGGTGGTGGCTCCTCTTGACCACCGCAAGCGATGGTAGAGGCCACGCCAGGGAGTGGGGTCTAAGTAGGTATTGGTTTTCACCAGAGCCCGGCGCAAGGCAGGATGGACTTTATGCGGCGGGAGTCCTACCAGGTCGCTACCCCTGGCGCAACTAGCTTGCGGTGGCAGCCGAGGCGCAGCGAGGTACCGAATCATAAGACAAAACGCGTAGTCAAAGGTCAGGCCAACAGGTCAGGGCAGGCGGCGGAGATTCGAGGTCAGGTAATGTAGCAGAAAGTTTGGATACATGGGCAGACAGGAACTGATGAACAGGGGAAAATTGAAGAACAGGAATAAATATATTAACAGGGGGAAATTTATGAACAGGGGGAAATTAATGAATAGGAATAAATATATTAACGGGGAAATTATTGAACAGGGGGAAATTGATGAACAGGAATAAATATATTAACAGGGGGAACTTATTGAACAGGGGGAAATTGATGAACAGGAATAAATATATTAAGGGCCAAAGTATTGAACAGGGGGAAATTGATGAACAGCAATAAATATATTAACCGGGGGAACGACTATATGAACAGAGAAAGGAAATTAATGATTTATTGATGATCCAAGCGGACAGGAGTACACTGCTTCATGTTGTCATGGACAGCGGTAGTGGATCCACTGGACCACCGCAAGCGATGGCAATAGGGAGCGGGTCTAAGTAGGTCCCGGTTTTCACCAGAGCCCAGCGCAAAGCGGGATGGACGTGCTGCGGCGGGAGTCTACCAGATTGCTACCACTGACGTGACTTGCTTGAGATGGCAGCCGAGGTGTAGCGTGGTACAAAATCGTAAGACAAACTCGGAGTCAGGGACAGGTGGTAAAGTCAGGACAGGCGGCAATGGTTCGTGATCAAGGGACGGAGGCAAGAGGTACGGTACACGGATATGACAGACAAGGCTGAAGGACATTCTTTCTCTATAGGCTCTAAAGATTATTATTATTTATTTTATAGTCCTGGAGGCGGTTGTGTGAGGAGCCTTTTCCATTACAAATGCAGCTAAAGAATTTTCACAGCTTTCAAAATCTGGACATCTAGATACAAGTTCAGCAAACTTTTCCTTCATCACCTGTGTTATCTGTTCATGAACAAATGAACGTTTATCAACTTGCTTTCTTAAACCACTTGAAATCTATGTGGATGTAATTTGTTCCACCGGTAACAGGGGAGGGCCTCCAGAAGGACTTGTGTTTTTATTTTCTATAAGTTGGATATACGATTCACATTCTTCATACAGAAGAAGTTCATCCAAAGCCAGTTTTGCAGCATTTGCTTTTGCTTCTTTTTTGTTCTGTCCAATTCCAGTTTTGTACTGAATTCCATCAACAATGGCACAGAATGCAAAATAAGCACCTAAAACATCCCTGTAGTTATGGTCTCCTTCAGTTCAAGTTCCATAAGCTGCATTTGAACAAACTGGTGAAACGCAGAAACTGGATTCAAACCACCACATTTATATATGTTTGATCATCACTTCTGTCCTCCTCAACGGTCTTGGTATGCAGAGGCTGACCGCTCACCAAAAAAACTCCCATGCCACTCTCCACATCAATACTGCAAGAAGCAGGGGATGTCTGCCCCACCTCTTCGTTGCCAAGTAGCTGCTGACTGTCCTCAAATTGTTCGTCCTCGCTGTATAGTGGCGCTGAGCCCAGACCACATACTAGTTTTCTGGCTGAGGGACCAGAACGAGACAGATGCGGGTTGAGGACAGGTAAGGGGCGCTGACCTGTTCCCGGGCCATGCCAACTAAGAGTTGTTTCTGACGAACCCACCGACTGTTAGCTAGGGTTGTCAGATGTCATATGGGATGAAGTTGATGACCTACTCAACCAATCAAGAACCCTTGGGTTGCTGATCAACACATGGCCGCTACATGACACCGGCAGTTCTGTCCTCACCGAGTGACCCCTGCTGCGACGTCCCCTTGCTGTGCTGTGACCTGTGCCTCCTCCAGGAATGTTTGTGCCACTGCCACTCATATGTGAAGAGCCTGCCACCTCTCTGTCTGACATACTGTTTGTTCAAAACTTTACAGACTCTGTTTAATGAAGATATATGTATATGATAAATACACACCCTGCATTTGACTCCAAATGAACCCACTAACAAGCTTGGGTAACCCTTGGATATGTATTGTGCTCCACAAATGGCCAAGAAAAATTTACTTGTATGTGCCGTTTAAAAACACCGTGTATTTTACTGAATTTAAAAGCACAAACAGGCTTAACTAACCCTTGGATATAAATTGCGCTACAGAAATCACCAGGAAAAAATTAACTGTTTTAAAACGCCATTTCTTTTACTGACTACAAAAGCAGAAAGACGCTTAATTAACCATTGGATATAAATTGAGCAAAAGAAATGAGCAGCAAAAATTAACTGGTATGTGGCGTGTTAAAACATTGTGTGTTTTACTGAATACAAAAGCAGAAACACGCTTAATTAACCTTTGGATATAAATTATGCTACAGGAATCACCAGGAAAAATTTTGTCTTTGGCGTTGAAAAACACCGTTTATTTTACTGACTACAATAGCACAAACACGCTTAATTAACCTTTGGATATAAATTATGCTACAGGAAAAATTTCGTCTTTGGCGTTGAAAAACACTGTTTATTTTACTGACTACAATAGCACAAACACACTTAATTAACCTTTGGATATAAATTATGCTACAGGAAAAATGTCTTCTTTGGCGTTGAAAAACACCGTTTATTTTACTGACTACAGTAGCACACACACTTTTAATTAACCCTTGGATATAAATTGTGCAAAAGAAAAGAGCAGCAAAAAATTAACTGTTATGTGGATTGTAAAAACGCTGTTTCTTAACTAAATACAACAGCAAAAACAGGCTTAGATAACCCTTGGATACTCAATGTGCTCAAGAACTGAGCAGATAGCATTAAAATGTATATGCAGCTGAATTGGACGCACACTGGACTTCAATTCCAATTCCTCACAAAATCTGAATTAGAACGTAAGAGAAGCAGTCTGTGAGACAAGCTGTGCCCCCCCCTCAAAAATTGCTGTATAAAAGGTCTTTCTTTTGTGTGAGAACTCTAATACTACAGCTGCAGCAGCTACAGCACGGCATGGAGAGAGGAGTGTGAGTTGCCAGCGTCGCGTCTGGACTTATATAGTGCGGTGACGTCACAG
The DNA here is from genome assembly GCA_025379985.1 of Phyllomedusa bahiana. Lineage (NCBI taxonomy): Eukaryota > Metazoa > Chordata > Amphibia > Anura > Hylidae > Phyllomedusa > Phyllomedusa bahiana. The sequence goes on from JAODAL010003062.1 coordinate 125,542, forward strand.
AATCCCGCCGGTCTCTGATTAGCTTCATCTCAGCACATGTCATTGAGGGTACTAATTTCTTCCTCCCAGACTTCTTTGCCCCATGTAATGCCATGTGCTTGCGGACATTTTATCAATTAAAAACACGCTTCGTTCCCACGAATCACCCCAAACTTCGACTTCGTTCAGAACCAAAGTTTTCTTGAAATTCTAAACGAAGTCCACTTCATTATAATCAATTCACCCATCTCTAATTTCAATATTTCAAATATACCAAATAAATATTTGTGTGTATATTAGCATTATCCTATGCATTTTGGAAACATGTGTGGCCCTTTGAAGCTGGAATTCTAAAATGGTTTGCCACACTATGAATATAATTACATTTACTTACATATGTACCTGTTCACACCCAGTATGCTATACTTATCCAATACGTCGAGACCCACATGTAGACACTCATAGATGTATATAGCTCAATCAGTTAAACCCTCCATTGCAAGAAGGTAGTAGAAGGCAAATCCTCCAGCTGTTTTCCATACCCTGCAAATACAAACATTCAGTGCGACATGTATAAACGGGGCTGCTCCAGAATTCTGGCTCTGAACAAATATCTACTATATCGGGATCTACAATGAAACGAGTCTCAAGTTTTTAAAAATGTTGTCTACCCTGATCGTGAATTTGTATGCTGTGCTTCAAATGAAATCTGCAAGAGCCGTTGGAATCTTTGATTTCTGGCTTCCTGGTGTTGACTATACTCATCAGTGGTAGACATGAAGCAAGAACTAGGAATGGAAGCCATATTTGTAACCTACCATATCAAGTTTCATAGTTTCATAGTTTGTAAGACCGAAAAAAGACAAGACGTCCATCCAGTTCAGCCTGTTGTGCTAAGGTGTTGATCCAGAGGAAGGCAAAAAACCCAAGTGAGATAGAAGCCAATTGTCCTCATTTTAGGGAAAAATTCCTTCCCGACTCCAATCTGGCAATCGGAAAAATCCCAGAATCCTAGACACTATAACTTGTTATATTATTACGCTCCAGAAATGCATCCAAACTCTTTTTGAACTCTGTTATTGAAGTCTTGGAAAAACTGCATGTTTCTTTCTGACTTCTTTCAAACCGTATGCCAAAAGAAAATATGTGTAAAACTAAGAACAGCTATAGGTACACTATTTTAAGTCTTCAAAAAATATAACCTTTACCAGTGGTTACTTCAGATACATGATACCTTAAGTGACTCAGAGTGGGGACCTTGCCTACCCCACCCTTTACTTGTCAAACATAGAGCATTTTCATCCCAAATGCTGGGGCCAAGTTTTCCTGATGCTGACTGAATTCATTGTACTTTACTTATGTGGATAATCGGGTAAGGTGTATGTGAGCGTTTCTTAATTTTTAATCCAACAGGGAAAAAAAATAAATATATATATATATTTTTCAGCATAAAAAGGGCCAAAAAAAATAAGTTGCTTAAAAACAGACATTTTATTCAGCAGCTTTTGACAGGCAGTGGACAAAAAAACTCAGTGTTATGAATGTTTTTAGAATTTGATTTTCAATTAGTTTTTTGTCCAATGTCATGTAGACATGGTCTTAGACTAATTTTCTGCAGTTTTTTCAGCATTTTTTGTTTTCTGAAACTGCTGAAAACACGACTGAAAACAGATCCAATAGATGTTAATAGTAAAAATTTATGAAGATATCTATACAGTATTTTCACATAAACAGTAATTTTTTCAAAAACCTCATTTGCTTAAAAAAATGTAAATTTTTTTTCTTTATCTGTTTTCGCTCTCCAGTTTACAAAGAAATGGACATGGCTTTGCACAATCTGCCACATTTATGACAGTTTATGTCAAAAAGTGGTATAAATTGTGCCTGTGGAATGGTGCAACCCAAAGTTTTCCCACCCACAAAGAATGGAGAGGTCTGTAATTTTTATCATTGGTACACTTCAACTGTGAGAGACAGAATCTAAACAAATCCAAAAAAATCACATCTTACGATTTTTAAATAATTAATTTGCATGGTATTGCATAAAATAATTTTTTGATTCAATAGAAAAACCAAACTTAATATTTGGTGCAGAAACCTTTGTTTGCAATTACAGAGTTCAGACATTTCCTGTAGCTTTTAACCAAGTTTGCGCACACTGCAGCATGGATTTTGGCCCACTCCTCCATATAGGGATACATTGAGTTTCAGCTCCATCCCAAGATTTTCGATTGGGTTCAGGTCACTACAGGAGCTGGACATTCTTCTTCTGGAGTCACGCCTTAGTTGCCCTGACTGTGTGTTTCAGGTCATTGTCCTGCAGGAAAACCCAGCCATGACTCATCTTCAGTGCTCTAACTGAGAGAAGGAGCTTGTTGGCCAAAATCTCGCAATACATGGCCCCATTCATCCTCCCTTCAATATGTTGCATTCATCCTGTCCCCTTTGCATAAAAGACCCCCAAAGTATGATATTTCCACCCTATGCTTCACATTTGGGATGGTGTTCTTAGGGTTGTACTCATCCTTCTTCCTCGAAACACGGCGAGTGGAGTTGATACCAAAAAGTTCTATTTTGGTCTTATCTGACCACATGACCTTCTCTCATGCCTCCTCTGGATCATCCAGATGGTCATTGGCAAACTTCAAACAGGCCTGACATGTGCTGGCGTGAGCAGAGGGACCTTGCATGCTCTGCAGGATTTTAATCCATGACGGCGGTGTGTTACTAACGGTAATCTTGAGACTGTGGTCACAGCTCTATTCAGGTTTGCATGTTCATGTTTGTAAATTTTTGCTGAGCAAGCAGTAGATCAATGTATAGTATGAGAATGTGTGGTCCATCTCTTTTCCTCTCAATGTGAATATGTTCCAATAGTTGGTATAAAACCGATGCGCCAAAATTATCAAACTGTCTGAGCTGCTGTGAAAAATTTGGTACATCTTTTGACTAGCTGCTTTAGTTTAACGTGTCTGACTTTAGGACATTCTGGAAAGAAACTGGGATCAGCAAAGGCTATCTGAGGACCAGTTCACATTTGCAGCATGTAGCACCATTCTTTCCATTAAAACAATGGACACAATGAAAGAAACCCAACCAACCTCATTGTTGTCAATGTGGTCCACCTGGTGCCATTGGCGTCTGTCATCTAACCTATATGGCACCACCTCTGCAACAGAGACTCCAAATGGAACCTCCAACACAGCAGTAAACCAAGTCTTAAGCTCAGCTGCAATCCAAACTAAACAACCTAATTTTTTGTATCAGAACTTGGCAACACCCCTAACATTTCGTAAATATTGTATTATATCTTTTCATGGGGCAACATTGAAGATAGAACATTTTGACACATTATAATGTAGTCAGTGTGTAGCTTGTATAACAGTGTAAATTTGGTGTGCCCTCAAAATAACTTAACACACAGCCATCAATATCTAAACCACTGGCAACAAAAGTGAGTACACACCTAAGTGAATATGAACAAATTGTTAGTGAACAGGAATGGTATCTACAGTTTTTGATTTAAATGTTCCAACCTGGTTTACTACATCTATCTTTGTTTTAGCTGCCTGCTTTGACCTATTGCTTGATGACCATGGTATTGCTTGAAACACTGCTTTATTGCTTACTGTTACTACTGGACTTTCTGACAAAAGTAATGACTTGGGAGTATCCTGCAGCAAAGTCCAAACCTCCTCACAGGGGTAAAGGGGAGCAGTCTAGGTGCTCTTTACATTTCTCTACTCCCCACATCAGTACACCATATCCATATGCAACCAAACAAAGGGATTGACCATTCATGCAGATTCAGGCAGTTCCGCATTGCCAAATAAGCAAAGAATGCATGGTCTATATGCCCCACGCCTTTTAAGAGCCCCGTGACTAAGGTTGTTTTAACCATAGGGCAAACCAGACCCCTGGTGGCCGCACCACTTTCAACTGTATTTAGAACTGATACAGTTGAAACTTATGGAAGAGCAGTGATTCGTCAGTTCCCTGTCTGTATTGGGCAAAGGACACTTTTTGAGAGGAGGTGGCAGCAAGTAGTAGGGAAGGGTTTTTTTTTCTTTCAACATCTCTCCCTTGCCACTGCAGTCTGGTGTCTCTCTGGGAGCTGGGAACCACAGCAGTCTGCAGTGAGAAAAAGGGAGGAGGATGGGCAATGGTCCTCCCTCAGCATTACTAGCATTACGGCCCAGCACTGACTAGTAGTGAAGCTACTCCAACAAGCAGAGAGCTGGTTGCTATCAATGCTCTCCTCTAGCTGAAGATGGAAGAAGTGGTGTTCCTGTCTGGACCACAGTCACGGTGCACTAGCGTTATCCGATCACAGTGCGCTGAAGTTATCAAATCATGGTGTGGTGGCATTATCCAGTCATGGTGCACTGACGTCATCCTGTCATGGTGTTCTGGTGTCATCCAGCCACAGAGTGGTGGCTTTATCCAGTCACTTTGTACTGATATTATCCAGTCATGGTGTGGTGGAACTATCCAATTGTGGTGTGCTGACATTATCCAGTTATGGTGCACTGGCGTTATACAGTCACGGTGCACTGGTGTTATCCAGTCATGGTGTTCTGACATTATCCAGTCACGGTGTGCTGACATTATAGAGTCACATTGTGGTGTCGTTATCCATCCACATAGTGGTGGCGTTATCCAGTCAAGGAATGGTGAAGTTATCCAGTCACGGTGCAGTGATGTTATCCAGTCATGGTGCGCTGGTGTTATCCAGTCACATAGCGCTAGTGTTATCCAGTCACTAAGTGGTGGCCTTATCAATTCACTGTGTTATAATGTTATCCAGTCATAGTGCAGTGATGTTATCCAGTCATGGTGCGCTGACATTATCCAGTCACAGTGTGGTGCATTATCCAGGCACGATGCGCTGACGTTATCGAGTCACAGTGTGGTGGCATTATCCAGGCATGGTACACTGACGTTATCCAGTCACAGTGTGGTGGCATTATCCAGTCACGGTGCGCTTACGTTATCCAGTCACGTTGAGGTGGCTTTATCCAGTTGCAGTGTGCTTACGCTATCCAGTTATGGTGTGTGGTCATTGTTCAGTCACAGATCACATCAGGAGCTGCTGCATCTTTACAGACCCAAAGCAGCTCTACAGGCAGTACTGGAGCTGTATCCCACTTATAACTGGGGCACATATATCACCTAAAAAAGTTCAATTTTTGTTTAATAATGTTATTAATTGCTAATGTTTAGTTTTTGTGTAACAAAATGGGTTTATTGAAATTGCTGTTTGATAGATTTAAAAAAGTATTAGGAGATGTTTTTCAAGGGGCACCCAACATTTCGATTGCCTAGAAGTCTCCACTGGACTTAATCCAGCACCGCCAATAGGATGGCCTCAAAACAGTAAACATGATTATCATTGATAAGGACTTGTAGAAGTAGGAATGCACAGGGGTGCAGGGGCAGCAGACACATCCATGTGCCACCGACACATAAGAAAACACAAGCATTCTAAATAGTACATGGTGGGAGAGGGCCCTGGCATGAATTTTGCATTTTGGCCTCAGGACTCAGAATTCCATCTCTGGAAGAGCAACAGGAAAGCAGGGATAACACCATCCCGTACATCAGGCACATATACAGTATAATGACAAAGGTTGTATATTGATCCCTGTGTATAGTAAAACATGTGGTGATGTAATGGATAAATGTATAGAGGCCCAGTTGTAGACCGAATTACAGAAAATCATTTGAACACTAGCCATACAATATGAGACTTTTTTCATTGATGTCTAATCAATAAGCCCATGCTGTTCATTTTAATTACTTGGAGCATACCAGGAATATACACATTTAACTATGCCAGTAAAAGCCTATAGGAGAAACTGCTAATAAGAAACAAATCTCACAGTCATCAACAGTTTCCAGTCTTGTGCATTAAGAGAAAACAACTTCAAAACATTGCACACATCACTCTACAAATAGCAAATAATTTGTTTGTAGCAAGTAAACATATGTCACAAACCATTTAAAAGTTAAAAGCAATGTATTATTTAATGGAAAGTGGCACAAAGCAAAATTAAAGGAACAAAAAAGGAGAGCCAATACCATAACACAGAAATGAAATGTACTTAGCATTGTCAATGCAAGTATTTAAAACCTTACTGTCAAGCTTTCAACTTATTGCAAAGCACTTATATGTCATCAACTAAGCGAAATACATAATCTGGTGCTTCAATTACAAAATGATTTCTCTGCTGCTTTCTTGATGGGATAATTCTAGTTCATGACTGAAAAGCAAGAGTCACTTGACCTGTGTAGAAGAGCATTCCTTAAAACTATGAATTATTGAGATATGATATAACTTGGGCTACAATTACTTGAGAAAAAGAATGTAGAGACGTTGAATGAAGCAATTTCAGTGCCTGTTAGGCATTATCCTAGCAGAGAGAATATTTACTTTGTTACAGAATTAAAGTCTTATAATAATGCTGTAGATGTAATGTGCTGTTCAAGCTTCCTTTGTGGCCATGTCATATACAGGCAAGTGTAATAGCTCAGGGAGAAAAGCCTGTCAGAGTAATGGTGTCATGATGGCATGAAAAGGACTCCTTAGAAACTACTGTAGAAATGTGAATCTGTCCTACATTCAGTGGAAAGGTCATGTAAGGGATTTAGCATCCAGTGGTGGCGTGTGTTGATATTTCAGTGTTAGAACTGCATATGGTGAGAACCACTGTGTTAATCTTAATTCGTATTAATATATCCCCTGTGCCCACGTCACTGATTTTGCCACTATCCCGTCTAACTTGTCTTGTAGATTAAAGCCACAGTGACATGATTGGATGATAAAATTAGTAGAGGTCATTGGACTCCCTGTCCATTACACTCAATCCTTGCATCCTTGCCATCACTGCTTCATGTTTGGAATTCTCATGCATTTTCCTGCTTGATTTTGGTAACTATTCCAGGTTACTTTTTAATTTCCTGGTTCACATCATGTTCATGTAATCAGTTCTGAAGTCCCAAGAAGCCAATAGACTATAACATCTATGGAAAGTGTTGTGTGAACCTGTGCTAGAAATAAATTGTGGAACCCTTTTTCCATTGAAGTATGTATGCTGAGGCCTTTTCTTGGAATTTTTAACATTGCTGTTTTATTCTCATTTTGCTGCCCTCTGGTGTCCTTTCTTTCGGTTCCTTGAGAAGGAGTAACTTCTGGTATTGTGATTCTGATTGCCTGGCCTGCAGAATAGCAAACTCTACTCTGCCTGTTCTAAGGGTGAATCAAAAGAACACTACGGGGAAAGATGCAACAGTAATGGCTAGACACAAGAGATTTTTTAAATAACTTCCAATTAAAAAAATTGTATGTTTTAGATATAATGTAGAAATGTAATCATTGGGGCCTGTAGATGGTAATTCAGTCTTTGATGAGTCATGCTTCAATATGTGGTGTCCTGATGATTCTGGGTATAGTTTAATGAAGAAAGGATAATCATTTCTGAACGTAGTTTTCTTGTTTGGGCCAAGACAATATTTTTCCCTCTTAAAGGGAATCTTTCACCATTTTTATTAATTAAAACAAGACCCTGATCCATAACAGCATTTACAGAGATGCTTTACAGCAGCTTCGTAGACACAGGAGCCCTCAAGCAGAAGCAGTCTCATTGTCTTCTAAAGGAGAGTGTTATAGGCACGTTCTGTGACCTGGAAAGAAGTCATTGTGCAGAGAAGGGGAGCTGTGACTATGCAGAAACACGAAGTAGCGTCCAGCTTCCAATGAAAATTGTTGCTTTATTTAATGCAGGAGACACAAAAACACAGACCGAACAGTGTTGTCTAATGCGTTCAGGCCTCATGGGCCCATGGACCAAGGGCCCATGAAGCCTGAAACGCGTTAGGCAACACTGGTCAGTTTGTGTTTTTGTGTCCCCTGCATTAAATAAAGCAACAATTTTCATTGGAAGCTGGACGCTACTTCGTTTTTCTGCGTCATACGTATTGCCTCAACAAGTCTGTGCATCCTTTGCCGTTGGTGAGCTGGTTTTCACTATTTGCAACATTCATATGGAGCTGTGACTATCTCCTATTGTGAACAGTGGATCCTGTGTTATCTAAACACACTGGTGTCACCTTTCAGTGTAACCCTGCCCATACTGATAATGAGGAGACTGCTGAAAAGTTTTCTCTACAGAACAGTGTCAGATTATTAGCAGCCCATCTAGCTGCTGTCTGTGACTTGACTATATACAGTAGTTATTTTCTGTTTTATTGTAAACATAACCCCATTCAGAAACTAGGTCTATGTAACTGGTTTCCTGAGCTTGTTTTGTAAGAACTTTACTGTCCTGGCCTCAAACACTTTTATTATAGGCTGAAATGCCAGCCAAGGTCTGAGGCTTATCACCCAACTTCAGTACCTAACCTCAATAATGTACTATAAAAAGGAAGGCTGCAGTAACATTAAAGTGGAGATCAATTCTGTACACAGCTTGTATTTTCGGTATAAGACACCCATCAAGCACATATGAATATGATGTCTGCTAGGAAGGAGTGGCTTTAAAAAAATTTTCATCAACTTTTTGCCAACAGGCAAATATTCTATTATAAGACGTTATGCCTTTGACAACAATTTAAAAGCTTGAACAAACCAAATGGAATTTTCAGGAACATTACGTACACTAACTTGGATCAAAAGAAGAAAAGTCGTTTTCAGTCCGCTTTATAGCTTGAAATGATCATTAAGCCTCTTTCCTATAAACAAAGCCAGGAAGATTTATCTTTAAACACAGGAGGTCAGCATGAGAGTGTGTGAGGTAACTGCTTAGTACTAATGTGTGAGCCGGAGCTTCATTCATAGGTAATAGAGTGAATATACATAGAATAAAGAACACAAGCAGGAATTTCACCGAGATGTCATTCAAGGCCTGTAAGGTTGTAAGACGACATTTTGCTAACTAAAAAGCTGTTTAATGTTTTAAAAAAATGCATCAAACCACTTTTCTACTGGTTGTAGGACCATAGTGGGCAGATGTTTTCATTTCTGGAGTCCAGTAATATAGTTAGAGCTTTAAATATACAATCTAGCACTATACTTTATTTCACTAGAGACCAAGCATTATACAATCAGACGCAATTGTCTAGGGACACTAAAAGGGACACTTATCTACATTTCTGTAAAGATGATTGCACTCTGTTATCTTCAAGCAGACATTCCAAGCTCCGTGCAGTCTTCTCAATGAGATTACTGACAGGAAGTCTATAAAAATGTCTGCCCTCATAATTGTCTCATATTTCTCTGGTTCGGAGAACCTCCAGCAACATTCACATACAGGTGTGGAAATGATAGGAGCAGCTCTCTTTATAAGATGCCCTTTAATAATTTGTCTACTTCAGCTTCAGCGATCTTTACTAGTAATTACTTACTCATCCATGCATCCACATGTCCCTCCAACCAACCACCCATCTGGGACAGCTGGCTACTTACTCTATATGCTGCTATATCCTGTTTTTTATATATATATTTTTTACTTCTGATAAGCAAATGCACATCTTCTGGAAACATGCCAATTGCAGATGTAGCAGGAGCCAGGACTGCATGCCAATTATCCTCTGGCATATTGTACCAGCTGATAGCATGTCCAATATGATAATGTCATATTTACATTTTTACCACACTGTCCTATATACGGCAGATTTCATGTTTTCATATCAATTGTATACTACAAATACAACCTTTATGATTATGTTGTCTCAACCATTGCTTACTTATACAGTATGCATTTATCCTTTTACCAGCTCCCCAATAAAGGTTCTCCCTTTATGCATAATTATCCTTTTCTAGCATTTCTTTATTGTATTCTCACATTCTTGTATTATTGCTAGAATAAATTCATATACCGTATTTTTCATAAGACCGTAAGACCCAAATTTGTGAGGAAAATGGTGGTATGTCTTAAAGTCTGAAAAATACGGTAGGTGCGTCTTATGGTCTGGTGCGTCTTAAAGTCTGAAAAATACAATAGGTGCGCCTTATGGTTCGGTGCGTCTTAAAGTCCGAAAAATACAATAGGTGCGTCTTATGGTCCGGTGCGTCTTAAAGTCCGAAAAATACTATAGATGCGTCTTATGGTCTGGTGCGTCTTAAAGTCCTAAAAATACTATAGATGCGTCTTATGGTCTGGTGCGTCTTAAAGTCCGAAAAATACAAGAGCTGCGTCTTATGGTCCGGTGCGTCTTAAAGTCCGAAAAATACTATAGATGCGTCTTATGGTCCGGTGCGTCTTAAAGTCCGAAAAATACAATAGGCGCGTCTTATGGTCTTAAAGTCCGAAAAATACAATAGGTGAGTCTTATGGTCTGATGCGTCTTAAAATCTGAAAAATACGGTACTTTAAACATTTTATGGCTTTGGTCTCATCATTGCACCTTGTTAGCCCTTTTTTTACTGCTTATCTACCGACAAGACCTCCATCAGGGCAGTAGAGGCATTACTGCCATCAGGTACCAGATCAAAGTAAAAAAAAAAAGACACCATCATAGATTAATGATTTAGGTTTTTTTATTTTGTCATGGCAATTGCTGAAAATGTATTGTTATGAGTTATGAATTATTTGTACATTTTATTGTATTCTCACATTTTTGTATTATTGCTAGATTAAATTCATATACCGTATTTTTCGGACCATAAGACCCAAATTTGGGAGGAAAATGGTGGTACGTCTTAAAGTCCAAAAAATACAGTAGGTGCGTCTTACGGTCCGGTGTGTCTTAAAGTCTGAAAAATACAATAGGTGCGTCTTATGGTCCAGTGCGTCTTAAAGTTCGAAAAATACAATAGGTGCGTCTTATGGTCCGGTGCGTCTTAAAGTCCGAAAAATACAATAGATGCGTCTTATGGTTTGGGTCGTCTTAAAGTCCGAAAAATACAATAGGTGCGTCTTATGGTCCGGTGCGTCTTAAAGTCCGAAAAAATACGGTAGGTGCGTCTTATGATCCAGTGAATCTTAAAGTCCGAAAAATACAATAGGTGCGTCTTATGGTCCAGTGCATCTTAAAGTCTGAAAAATACGGTACTTTAAACATTTTATGGCTTTGGTCTCATCATTGCACCTTGTTAGCCCTTTTTTTACTGCTTATCTACCGACAAGACCTCCATCAGGGCAGTAGAGGCATTACTGCCATCAGGTACCAGATCAAAGTAAAAAAAAAAAAGTCACCATCATAGATTAATGATTTGTTTTTTTTTATTTTGTCATGGCATCAATTGCTGAAAATGTATTGTTATGAGTGATGAATTATTTGTACATTTTGTTATTTATAGCTATAATATAAAATTATAGATTTGTAAAAGAAAGGAAGCCCGCAATTGCACCCACCCACCTCCTTCCGTTGCAATGTGGGCTATAAATAATTTCAGGGGACACAGTGGAGTTTATGATTGATTAATTAAATACAGGGTGGATGATATGATGTAAGATAAGAACTGGTAATGTCCAGGGTGCCCAGATTCTTTGGATCTGTGGAGCCCTGAAATACTCAACTGAAGTCCTGTCAACCTAAGGGTTTTCATGTTCTACATAAAGATAAAAAAAATACCAGGATAAGTAGTTTAGAAGGGTTGAAGAATCCACATTTTACAATGTATTGGTGTGCTGCAGAAAATGGACATGGTTGTAATCTGCATAATATGCAGTTCAAGTACGTTTCTAGGTGTTAAAAGAATACAAATGTATTCTTTCAAGCTTGTTAGTAAAAACCAGTGAACCAAACTTACTTGTCAGTGACAAAGCCGGATCTGCATTGAAAACACAGTGTCAGGGTAAATTCAAGTTCAGCAATTGTTCCTCCAATTACGACGAGAGAAAATAATATTTCTAAAATCAAAAGGTCCCCAAATTACAAATACAACTCTCTAAGTGTAGCTTTTCAGACAGCAATCAAAATGATTTCAAATTGGACTATTTTCACACTCTTCATGCTTTCCGCAAAGAATTTAATTTGGGAAACTGCTGAAATGGATTGTACAGCATTGGATTTTACCAAATGCAGCTCAGACCCATTCACTTCAATGGGGCTGAGCTGTATTATCAGACACAACCTATGGACAAGTATTGTAAACCTTGCTTAAAGCACAGACTCCAGGGATCCAGCAGGTAAGAATATCCAAATATCTTTATTATAGCATTTAAAAACTCACAGAGACTTTAAAAAGCATGTGGAACGCTGACGCGTTTCCGGCCAGCACGGCCCTTGTTCACAGCAACTGTGAACAAGACTGTTTTGCCTATGAGGGGTGAGCTGTTTTTCACTTGAACTTATTTGTTTGTTTATGGACAAGTATGGTGGTGCAGTTTTTGGCGGAAAGCCGCCATATGCTTCTAATCTTACAGTACCCTTATAACAAGTAGGTGTAGAAGTCACATAGCTGAAAAGACTTGTTCGTGGTTTAATTGAAGTAGGGATTGCTTAATCCCTTACTGACATTTGATTTAAATGTATGTCATAAGTCTGGTAAAGGAGTATGGAGCAGTTTCACACACTGAGCCCTTTTCATATGCGGCTGGTGCTGGCTGATTGTTATAGCAGACACCCACCACTAACAGCAAGGATCAGAGCCAGCTCCAATCCTTTCTGTTTAACCACCTATATGCCGCGGCATGTGGAATGGTGCACAGTTCCTTCCTCTGATCATTCCCCCTCCCTGTAACTAGATCATGGTTACCATGGCAGCTGGTAGCTTAGTGTAGGCTTCAATAACTGCCATGTAAGTGCTTCTATTAATTCCTGTCCCATGAAGGAAGTAATAGAACCGCCATCTTGGTACACCCTGTTGCATTAACTCTACAATACAGAAGGGTATACAAGTGATCATTAACCCTAGTGATTAAGTACCCTAGGGGATATGTTAAAGTAAAAGAAAAAAGTTTTAAAAGTATCAAAAATAATAAAAAATATTTACAGTTTAGGACCACTGCAAGCGATGGTATAAACCATGCCAGGGAGGGAAGTCTAAGTAGGTCCCGGTATTCACCAGAGTCGACCACAAGGCAGGATGAAAACTTTATGAAATCTTCTCCAGCACTCTCATAATAGTGAAAAAAACACACTTTATTGTATAATCATTTTAAAAACATGATTAAAAATCACAAAAGAACACAAACATGTGGTACATTGTCTACGCGTTTCAAGCCCATAACCAAATGGCTCTTAGTTGTGAACATACTAATGTGTACAAGGAAACTCCTTGAAATACCATCTCAATTAGTTGAAGGCAAAACATCTGAGAATTAACTTAATGAACCTATCAAAAGATGTAATGTCATATAAAATATATGCACCAACATACGTGAAATATGCACCTAAAGTCATTTCAATAAATTTACAGAAGATCATATAATGATTTAATCCATTTACCGTATATACTCAAGTATAAGCCGACCCGAGTATAAGCCGAGGCACCTACTTTTGCCACAAAAAACGGGAAAGCTTATTGACTCGAGTATAAGCCTAGGGTGGAAAATGCAGCGGCTACTGGTGAATTTTAAAAATAAAAATAGATACCAATAAAATTACATAGGCAGTTTATTGTCCCTCATAGGCAGATATGGGCAGTTTAATGTCCCCTATAGGAAGGTATAGGCAAGTATAGGCAGTTTAATGTCCCCCATAGGCAGATATAGGCAGGTATAGGCAGTTTAATGTCCCCCATAGGCAGGTATAGGCTGGTATAGGCAGTTTAATGTCCCCCATAGGCAGTTTAATGTCCCCCATAGGCAGATATAGGCTGGTATAGGCAGTTTAATGTCCACCATAGGCAGTTTAATGTCCCCCATAGGCAGATATAGGCTGGTATAGGCAGTTTAATGTCCACCATAGGCAGGTTATAGGCATGTATAGGCAGTTTAATGTCCCCCATAGGCTGGTATAGGCAGATATATGTCCCCCTAGGCAGGCTATAGGCAGGTAATTGACCCATACTCAGGTTATAGGCAGGTATAGGTCCTCATAGGCAGGGTATAGGTCCACCTAGGCAGGCTATAGGCAGGTATAGGTCCCCCTAGGCAGGTTATAGGCAGGGTATAGGCAGGTATAGGTCCCCCTAGGCAGGCTATAGGCAGGTATAGGTCCCCCTAGGCAGGCTATAGGCAGGTATAGGTCCCCCTAGGCAGGCTATAGGCAGGTATAGGCAGGGTATAGGCAGGTATAGGTCCCCCTAGGTAGGCTATAGGCAGGGTATAGGCAAGTATAGGTCCCCCTAGGCAGGGTATAGGCAGGTATAGGTCCCCCTAGGCAGGGTATAGGCAGGTATAGGTCCCCCTAGGCAGACTGTAGGCAGGGTATAGGCAGGTATAGGTGCCCCTAGGCAGGCTATAGGCAGGTATAGGTCCCCCTAGGCAGGCTATAGGCAGGTATAGGTCCCCCTAGGCAGGCTATAGGCAGGTATGGGCAGGTATAGGCAGGTATAGGTCCCCCTAGGTAGGCTATAGGCAGGGTATAGGCAAGTATAGGTGCCCCTAGGCAGGCTATAGGCAGGTATAGGTCCCCTAGAGGGGGTAGGCTGGTATAGGTCCCCCTAGGCAGGCTATAGGCAGGGTATAGGCAGGTATAGGTCCCCCTAGGCAGGCTATAGGCAGATATATGGCAGGCTATAGGCAGGTATAGGCAGGGTATAGGCAGTTATAGGTCCCCCTAGGCAGGCTATAGGCAGGTATAGGTCCCCTAGGCAGGCTATAGGCAGGTATAGGCAGGTATATGTCCCCTTGGTAGGCTATAGGCAGGTATAGGTTCTCATAGACAGGGTATAGGCAGGTATAGGTCCCCCTAGGCAGGCTATAGGCAGGGTATAGGCAGGTATAGGTCCCCCTAGGCAGGCTATAGGCAGGTTTAGGTCCCCCTAGGCAGGCTATAGGCAGGTATAGGTCCCCCTAGGCAGGATATAGGCAGGTATAGGCAGGGTATAGGAAGGTATAGGTCCCCCTAGGCAGGCTATAGGCAGGTATAGGTCCCCCTAGGCAGGGTATAGGCAGGTATAGGTCCCCCTAGGCAGGCTATAGGCAGGGTATAGGTCTCCCTAGGCAGGCTATAGGCAGATATAGGTCCCCTAGGCAGACTATAGGCAGGTATATGGCAGGCTATAGGCAGGTATAGGCAGGGTATAGGCAGGTATAGGTCCCCCTAGGCAGGCTATAGGCAGGTATAGGTCCCCAAGGCAGGCTATAGGCAGGTATAGGACGGTATAGGACCACATAGACAGCGTCTAGGCAGGTATAGGTCCCCCTAGGCAGGCTATAGGCAGGTATAGGCAGGGTATAGGCAGGTATAGGTCCCCCTAGGCAGGCTATAGGCAGGTATAGGTCCCCCTAGGCAGGTATAGGCAGGTATAGGTCGGGTTTTAAAACAAAAAACAACCACTTATCTTGATCCCCGCTGCCATGTCTCCCGGGTGCGCTCCTCTGTCTTCTCGGCACAGGCGGGTGATGACATCAAGCCGCGCATGCAGCTTGATGACACACACTGCCTGTGCCGGAAACTCCAGAGTCTGCGGCCGCCCGGAGTCCACTGCGGAGCACGGAGCTCTCCGGAGGAGTCGCATACAGGGGAAGAGATAGCTGACAGCGCCTGGGCCACCGCAGTGCCCGGAGGCTGTCAGGTACTCGGCACTCAGTTATATGCTCTCCCTGAGGAGTCGCATATAACTGAAGCGTCCCTTTCGGCACACGGGGCATCGCAGCGTCCGAGTGCCGACAGTGACTCGAGAATAAGCCGAAGGGGGATTTTTCAGCACATTTTTTGTGCTGAAAAACTCGGCTTATACTCGAGTATATATGGTATATATCACGTATCCTCCAAATACCATCTTAATTAGTTGAAGGCAAAATATCAAAAATTATCAAAACATTTGGTTATGGGCTTGAAACGCGTAGACAATGTACCACATGTTTGTGTTCTTTTGTGATTTTTAATCATGTTTTTAAAATTAGTCTACAATAAAGTGCATTTTTTTCACTATTATGAGAGTGCTGGAGAAGATTTCATAAAGTTTCCACATTCAAGTTCATTCACAGCCGGATGGTTTCTGTTTCTCCGATGCACCGCATTAGTACTGGGCATAAATCCTACTATGGACTGAGGATGAAATACGTTGGTTGTTGAGCTGATTATTTTTCCTATTCACAAGGCAGAATGGACTTGCTGCGGCAGGAGCCTACCTGATCGCTACCTCTGACACGACTTGCTTGTGGTGGCAGCCAGGGTGCAGCGTGGTACAAAATCTTCAGGAAAGCTCGTAGTCGGAGACAGGCAAGAGGGTCAGGACAGACGGCTAAGGTTCATGGTCGAGGGTTGGAGGCAACTGGTACAGTACATGGTATAGCAATAATAATAATAATAATAATAATCTTTATTTATATAGCGCCAACATATTCCGCAGCACTTTACAAATTCTAGGGTAAACGTACAGACATTACACATTAAAAGTACTTACAGATGAGACACAAGGTGAGAGGGCCCTGCTCGTGAGAGCTTACAATCTATCAGGGTGTATGGGTGAAACAAACGGTGAGAAGAGCCAAGTTTACAATGGTCCAGCCATGTTTCATAAATAGGGGGTGATTTACATGAAAAATGGATCAACCTGCCATCCAGACAGTACATCTATATATACAGATAAGTGCCCGTGAGTGCCCTAGTGTAGGGAGTGGTAGCAGTTAGGGATCTTGGTAGGCCAGACTGAGAAGATGTGTTCTCAGGGCCCTCTTAAAACTATGAGGGTTGTGAATGTGCCTGATTGCCCGCAGTAGCATGTTCCAGAGAACTGGTGCCGCATGTGTGAAGTCTTGGAGACGGCCATTGGAGGTTTGGATGATTGATGAGTGTAACCTGATATCATAAGCAGAGCGGAGAGAGTGGGACGGGTGGTAGACAGAGATGAGGGAGGTGATGTAGGGGAGTGCAGTGTTGGGGAGAGCTTTCTGGGTGAGAGTGATGAGTTTATACTGTATCCTGTACTGAATGGGCAACCAGTGCAGTGACTGACACAGGGTAGAGGCATCAGTGTAGCGGCTGGAGAGAAAGATGAGCCTGGCTGCTGCATTCAGGACAGATTGAAGAGGTGAGAGTTTGCAGAGAGGGAGACTGATGAGCAAGGAGTTACAGTAGTCAAGACGAGAAAGAATAAGGGCCACAATGAGAGTTTGACTTGTTTCCACAGTGAGAAACGGACGGATTCTGGAGATGTTCTTGAGGTGCAGGTGACAGGAGCGGGCAAGGGATTGGATATAGGGGGTGAAGGACAGATCTGAGTCTAGTATAACCCCCAGACAACGGGCCTGCTGCCTAGGAGAAATGGTGGTACCACATACAGAAACAGAAATAGCAGGGGGGGTTGGTTACTAGATGGCGGAAAGACCAGAAGTTCAGTTTTAGTGAGGTTTAGTTTCAGATGAAGAGAAGACATCATGTCAGAGACAGCAGCCAGACAGTCACTGGTGTTTTGTAGGAGAGTAGGACTGATGTCACGGGAGCAGGTGTATAATTGGGTGTCATTAACATAGAGATGGTACTGGAAGCCAAATCTGCTGATGGTTTGTCCAATGGGGGCTGTGTACAATGAAAAGAGGAGAGGGCCTAGAACTGATCCCTGAGGAACTCCAACATCAAGAGGTAGAGAAGAGGAGGTAGATCCGAAAAAAAGAGACACTGAAGGAGCGATCAGACAGGTAAGATAAAAACCAAGCGAGAGCGGTGTCCTGGAGGCCAATGGCGCTGAGCATGCTGAGGAGAAGTTGGTGATCAACCGTGTCAAACACTGCAGAGAGATCCAAGAGAAGCAGCAAGGAGTAGTTACCCTGAAATTTTGCTGTTAGGAGGTCATTTGAGACTTTAACTAAGGCAGTTTCCGTGGAGTGTAGGGTGCGGAAACCTGATTTCAGAGGGTCAAGAAGAGAGTTAGCAAAGACATAGCGGATTAGGCGAGAGTAGACTAAGCGTTCCAGGAGTTTAGAGATGAAGGGCAGATTAGAGACTGGTCGATAATTAGTAGCGCAGGACGGGTCCAGAGAAGGCTTTTTAGTAAAGGGGTTATGATGGCGTGTTTGAAGGAAGATGGAAAGATCACAGTGGAGAGAGAGAGGTTACAGATTGCAGTAAGGTGAGAGAGGACAGCTGGAGAAATAGACTGCATGAGGTGGGAGGGAATGGGGTCAGTAGAGCAGGTGGTGGGGCGTGCCGACAGGAGAAGCCTGGACTCTTCTTCCTCTGTCGTCGGGTCAAGGGCTGAGAGTAGATTAGAAGACGTGCGGGAGGGGATGGGAGAGGTGTTACTTGGGGACTGAGATATGTTTTGCCGGATATTTTCAATTTTCTCTTTGAAGTGAGTCGCCAGGTCTTCAGCACAGAGGTCAGTAACTGGGGCCTGAGCTTTAGGCCTTAGGAGGGAGTGGAAGGTGTCAAACAGGCGTTTTGGGTTGTTGTGTAAGGTTGAGATGAGGGAGGTGAAATATTTTTGTTTGGCGCAGTGAAGGGCAGTGTGGTAAGTCCTGAGCATGAATTTGTAGTGGAGAAAGTCTGCAGGTAGCTTTGACTTTCTCCACAGACGCTCAGCACACCTGGAACAGCGCTGCAGATGGCGAGTCTGAGACGTGTGCCAAGGCTGCGGGCGTCTGACTCTGGTGGTGCGGTGTGTGAGTGGTGCCAACATGTCCAGGGTGGTTGTGAGAGTTTCATTGTAATGTTTGACAGCCTGGTCAGGACAGGAGAGGGAGGAGATTGGGGGCAGTGAGGACTGTATGGTGTATGTGAGTTCCTGAGTATTAATGGAGCGAATATTTCTGAATGTGTGATGAGCAGGTTTGTTCAGAGACGGCTGAGAATTAGTGATAACGAAGGAGATAAGATTGTGGTCAGAGAGAGCATAAGGAGAATTAGTGAAGTTAGAAATGAATGAAAAATGACAGAATACCAGATCCAGAGAGTTCCCATCCTTGTGGGTTGGGGAGTCAGTAAACTGCGAGAGGCCAAGAGAAGAAGTTAGTGAAAGAAACTGAGAGGCAGAAGGAGACATGAGGTCTTCAATGGGGATGTTAAAATCACCCATGATGAGAGTGGGTATTTCAGTAGAGAGGAAGTGAGGGAGCCAGGCAGCAAAATGATCCAGAAACTGGCGGGGTGAGCCGGGGGGTCTGTACACAATCGCGACTCGGAGGGAAAATGGCCGAAAGAGTCTGAGGGTGTGGACCTCAAAGGAGGGGAAATTGAGTGAGGGTACAGGAGGAATGACCTGGTAAGTGCAGTGTGGAGAGTGAAGTATTCCGACTCCACCACCCGGCCTGCTCTCAGGTCTGGGGGTTTGGGTGAAGTGTAGGCCTCCATAGATGAGAACGGCAAGGGAAGCGGTGTCAGATGGCTGGAGCCATGTTTCTGTGAGGGTCAGCAGGTTGAGGGAGTTAGAGAGAAACAGCAGTGAGTTTGTTGCAGACGGATCTGGCAGGGAAATAGGGGAGGTGTGCCAGATATAAAGGGTCTGCACCCAGCAATTAGCCAATTAATGGTGTGCTGGCCCTTTAAATCTCAGTGAGCCAGCGTGTGCACGCCCTAGGGAGCAGGGACAGGTAAGTGAGTCAGGTGAGTTACTACCAGCAGTATGAGCAGTGGCCACAGCCCGACATGTGGACCACGGTGCCACATGTCCCCGGCAGCGTGCAGGGTGAGGGGACACAAGTGCAGGGCAGCAGCTTGGAACAGCAGCAACATTTTTCTAATGACATACAACGTGTTTAAGAATGTTAAACTGAAATACCAAAACAATAAAAGAAGAAATAGGAATGGTCATTTTTCACATAATTGTAGGACCTTAATCCTGAGTCAAGTATTTTTTAGTACGTGGGTAAAATATATTACTTGATTTTAGATACCCAGCATGTGGCAGGTTAAAAGACGTGGATTAAAGGAAATGGCTTTGCAGCAGTGATCATTGATTTTTTAAAGGAAGGACGATTGTATTAACTTGTGAGATAGACTTTCGGCATCAGCCCCTATTTGCACTATGTTATTACTTAATAGTCAAGTCTATTATCAGCCTCCAATTAAAAAGAAAAAAAGAGACTTAGGGTTAAATTTAAAAACTTAATTATTGTAGAATGACTTGAGAAATTAAGAAAGACATATTGATTATATATAAAATATATAATTATAAAATATTATAAAATGTAAATAAAAAAATTTGAATAAAATGCTTCTCACTACTACCACAGTTGCAACCATAACTGGAACACTGAACATGCAACCTAATACACTGACAAGCAAAAGGGTAACAATGTTTTGAACTTTTGACTTTCAGGTTCTATATTACAACCTGTTCTCACATTCCCTAATAGCTCAGTGTGTTATTAGGTTGATTCCCAAGTGAGAAGTCATTGGTTCAAATCAAGGATCAGCCATGAAGATTTCCAAAGAAAAGAGAAAAAGCATCATCCAGCTCATCAATAGTGATCTCTTGGCCAAGAAGCATCAGCTCATGTTTGCAAAAAAAAGTACAAAAAGTGGACAGTAGAAGATTGGAAATGGCTGATTTAGAGCAATATGATGAAAGTCAATAGACTGGGCTCTGATGGGTGCAAATAGGTCTGGAAGACTCAAGGGAAAAGGGGACTAAAGGATCCAGAAATTCAGTGGAGATAGCCTGATGATATGGGGCTGTTTCACAGCCAGAGGTGTTGGATACTTGACCAGGATCGAAGGTGGTCTCATATATGGTGCTGAGCTATACTGTATATGAGTATCCCACAAGAAGACTTACTTCATACACTCAAGTACTATGGGTATGAAAAAGACGACATAGTGTTCTAGCAGGACAACGACATTAAGCAAACGTCGAGATTGGCAAAGAAATGGTTCAATAACAATGAAGTAGAGTTGCGGTATTGGCCTCCACAGTCCCAATCACACACTTGTGGGTAGAGCTAAAAAAAAAAAAGCTGTATTTGTACCCAAGTGAGCCGACCAGTGGGCGCCAACATTGGGAATGTATAGAAGAGACCTGGGATCAGATTTCAGCTGAGGCATGCCTAGAAGTATTCAGACAGCGTTGAAAGCCAAAAGTGGATTTACAAAATAATAGAAATTAAAATTTACATTGCAGTTACAAGACAAGAATCTGTTTAACTAAGCATATGCTAAATAGTTACTGATTTATATATAAGATAGCTAAGATGATTGTCTATAAAATGATGGTAGTCTCATGTTCATAGCTGTAGTGGATGGTGAGATGTGGAGCCTGAAAGTCAAAAGTTCAAAACATTGTTACCCTTTTGCTTGTCAGTGTATTAGGGTATGTTCACATGGCGTCTTTCGGTGCATATCTGTGCGCGCTGCAAGACAGCGTGTGTTTAGAAGAACGTGCTGATTAGCGCAGGGAAGGCCGGCCACTGGCCAGCCCCATTCACTTTCATCATCCCTGCCGCATATATGCCATCTCTTCTTTCCCCCAGCGCTCAATAAGCGGCGGGGAAGACAGCAGGTAGTCATAGCTCTCTACGAGAGCTATGATTACCGTAATTACAGGACGTATTTCGGGACGCATTGCAGCGCAATTATGCTCCCAAATACATCCTGAAAGACACTGTGTGAACATACCCTTTTAAGACACAATTTCACCTAACCAATTTATACATTTCACAATGCTGTATCCCATAACCTTGTATACTTGTATAGCTTTTCTCTGCAGGTCAATGACAAGCATTTACATCAAGCTTCTATACTGCACCGTACAGAAAACAACCGCTTGCAACATTTTTTGAATCACAACATTCATAGGATGTTTATCAAGTCTTTTTACCTCATAACAAATACACATATCACAGCTTAGACACCAAACAATGTTCATTTAATAGCAGGACATTTTGGGACTCAAAACATTCCAAAGTTTTGCTTTTAATTGGAGGGGTTGTCCATTATTTATTAGGGGAATGGTTGAAAATGCTCTTTGGGCACCCACCAAGTATGTTATATTTATCAGTCGTGTGTTGCTGCAGGCACTGGTCTCAGTGTCAGGTGATAATTATACAAGGAGAGACCGCTGAGTCAAGTGACTGGCTGTAGAATCACCTGAGTGATAAACATTACAGGTGACATGGATGAAATTTGGCGTTTAAACTCCAAATTTCCTGCACATAATATTAGTCTAGAATGAGTCTGATTTATGAACCCGTTCTACAGCGGGTCATAAATCAGGTGCATTCTAGCACTTGTACGACATTTCTGGCTCAGGTATATCACTTTGAAAATGTAGCAAACAGGGCTGCGCCTGATATCGGGATGAAAAGATGCCAGGTATCTGGCGCAGCCCCGTTCATACATGCCGCCCTACATCTTTAGTATGAAGCATCAGGAGCAGTGTTGGTGCTGGAACAGAGCAAGCTTCACAAATGAGTGGAATTGTTTTTGTCCTATGTCAGGAAAAGAGAGAAAAGACATGGAGCGCACATCCACTTGCCATATGTTAATCTATTGCTTCTCAGCAAAAAAAAAATTCAAAAATGAACAGGAAATTCTTTGTATACTTTTTGATCAAAAAGCCCACTTGCCACTTCACAGAGACCTCTATAAAGTGGTTTCCTAGACTATAAAGTACCGTCGCAGTGACAGCAGCACCAGCAAGGGGAATAACCCAGTGGGCCAACAACAACATTGCTGCCAGACCTAGCCCCATATCTCTGGGTCACATCACCCCACAGGCACCGCAACACAGGAACAATGGGCGACACACAGCACCACAACCAAAAAAGAAAGGATCACAAACGCTCAACTTTACATGGGCTCCCAAAAAGCAGAGAGCCCAGGAGATCGTTTCCTTTATTGGTGGTGGTGCTGTGTGGTGGCCATTGTTGCTGTGATGCTGTGCTGGTGGGGTGGTGCAGCCCAGAGCCTGGGGCTAGGTCTGACATCAGTGGTGTTGAACCACTGGGCTGTGCCCCTCATTGGTGTGGCTGTTGCTGCGGTGGTGGCCAGAATTAGCATAGGGACCGTTTGATCAGAAAGTATACTAAGAACCTCATGTTAATTTTTGTAAAATTTTGCTGAGAAGTAAGAGATCTGCAAATAGTGAGGATGTGCGATCAATGTTTTTCTCTTTCATATATTTGTCTATTTTAACCCTTTCCAACCAGCAAACACTTTAAAAAAAAATGGGCAAGTCCTTTAATTAAAACAATTTCATCTGTTTGAAGCTTAAGGTGTTTGAGTAAATTGACAACACGCCCGGCGCTGTATCGCTGATATGTTGCGCTCTGTCATACACAGAGTGCGATGAGCGGATGCACCATATTGGTATGAATCGTGGCTTACAACATTATCGTCATTTTCTAAACTTGTGGAACTAGAGGAGGTTACACAAGCAAGATAAGTAGTTAAACTGTATCCTGCATTTAAAGTGGCTTGTGAAACAATAAGTAACATCTCATACATTGTTTGTGCTGGTGTGTTTTGAATGCCCTCTTTTGTTAGTAGCGTTTTCCCTTTATAATATCCCCTGAGGAGATGCTGTTTACCTGGGAGGGTCGAAACACGTTGGGATCCATAGTATGAGAGATTAATAGGGCTTCTCTAGTTAGGGACAGGCAGGGCCGGGACAAGGCATTTTGGTGTTCTAGGCAAATACGGCCAATGACGCCCCCATCCCTCCTAAAAAATGGTGCACTTCCTCCCAAAAAAATGGTGCCCTCCTGCACTAATTCCTCTCCCCCTCTGCACCAGTTCCTAGCCCACTCTGCACCAGTTACTATCCCCCTCTGCACCACTCTCCACCTCTGCTCCAGTTACTCTCCCCTCTGCACCAGTTACTATCCCCCCTCTGCACCAGTTACTATCCCCTCTGCACCAGTTCCTCCCCACTCTGCATCAGTTCCTCCCCCACTCTGCAACAGTTACTCTCCCCCTCTGAACCAGTAAGGCCTCGTTCACACGGCTTATTTTGCAGCGGATTGGCGCCGTACTGCGTGCCGGATTTGCACTGCAGTACGGCGCCAATCCGTCAGAGTCATTACGGTAATTCACTGCTCTCATAGAGAACAGTGGATTCCGTCGCTCCTCCCCGCTCGGCGAATCCGCCGCGGGGGGAGAAAGTGACATGAACCTTATTTACGGCGCGTACGCGCCGTAAACAATGCATTGTCTATGGGGCAGGGAGCGGCGCCCCCGCCGCGCTCCGTCCCCGCACCCGTCCCACCCCTTATTCATGGCGGATTTGTGAGCGCACAAATCCGTCGGGAATAAGCCGTGTGAACACGGCCTTACTCTCCCCCTCTGCACCAGTTGCTATCCCCCTCTGCTCCAGTTCATCTCTCCCACTCTGCACCAGTTCCTCCCCCACTCTGCACCAGTTCCTCCCCCACTCTGCACCAGTTCCTCTCCCTTCTGCACCAGTTCATCTCTCCCTCTGCACCAGTTCATCTCTCCCTCTGCACCAGTTCATCTCTCCCTCTGCACCAGTTCATCTCTCCCTTCTGCTCAAGTTCATCTCTCCTCTGCACCAGTTCATCTCCCCCTCTGCTCCAGTTCCTCTCCCCCTCTGCACCAGTTCCTCTCCCCCTCTGCACCAGTTCCTCTCCCCCTCTGCTCCAGTTCATCTCCCCCCTCTGCTCCAGTTCATCGCCCCTCTGCTTCAGTTCATCTGACCCTCTGCTCCAGTTCATCTCCCCCTCTGCTCCAGTTCATCTCCCCTTCTGCTCCAGTTCATCTCCCCTCTGCTCCAGTTCATCTCTCCCTCTGCTCCAGTTCATCTCTCCCTCTGCTCCAGTTCATCTCTCCCTCTGCACCAGTTCATCTCTCCCCCTGCTCCACTTAATCTCTCCCCCTGCTCTAGGTCATCTCTCCCCTCTGCTCCACTTAATCTCTCCCCCTGCTCCACTTCATCTCTCCCCTTGCTCCATTTCATCTCTCCCCTCTGCTCCAGTTCATCTGTCCCCTCTGCTCCAGTTACTCTCTCCCCTCTGCTCCAGTTCATCTCTCCCCTCTGCTCCAGTTCATCTCTCCCCTCTGCTCCAGTTCATCTCTCCTCTGCTCCAGTTCATCTTTCCCCTCTGCTCCAGTTCATCTCTCCCCCTGCTCCAGTTCATCTCTCCCCTCTGCTCCAGTTCATCTCTCCCCTCTGCTCCAGTTCATCTCTCCCCCTGCATTAATTCCTCCCCCACTTAGTAAGCACTCACCAGTGAGAAGAGCCGCCATCTTCCTATTTTCACACTCCGTGTTAGGGAGAGGGAGCCGAAGCTCCGCCCACTCTCCCCAGCATGCACTTCTCTGGCAGCTTCCTGTCATGTGACAAGAAGCTGTCAGACCAGCGCAGAGAGGTGAGCAAGGTGTTCAACCTCCCCTGCGCACTACACCCGGGGGCCCCGGCCCCCCCCCTGCCCCCCCCGGGGGGGTGCCGGGGGGGGGGGGTGAAGGTAAACTGCTGCCCCTACTGCTTTATGAAGGTGGCAGCAGAGACTGGCCGGCACCTGCTATGTATGGAGCCGGCTCAGCTCCTGAGCCGGCTCCATTCCTGCGCCCCCTAGTTGCAGGCAGAGGTATGGCGCCTTAGGCGACCGCCTACCTTTGCCTACCCATCGTCCCGGCTCTGGGAACAGGTTCGTGACGGGACCGTCCTTTTGTCGGGGCGATAATCCTGTTTTAGAGAGCGTATATTAGCTACCCAGGGATTAATAGGATTTCAGCTACCCTTTCCTAGACCTCTGATATAATTGTTTATTATCATCTTCCTTTTTTGTAAGTGGTTCTTTGATATTATTGTTTTTGGGTGTTGCCACATTCTTTTAATATAGTAAAACATTAAAAGTTATATTTTAGTTGGTTTTCTCCCTATTTAGGGATTTGTGGTTTGATTGAAATTGACAACCCCTTTAATGACATGTTTTTTCTAGGTCAAGTACAAGAAAAAATAATAGAATAATTCAATGTTGAGGAACAATTATGTGTGTCAAAAGATATTGGTTGTTCCCAGTCATTGGGGTGTTTAAATTTGGTGTAAATTTTAAACTAAATGGAGAGGCTACAAAACGACAATATATAGTTAGGATAGAAAACAAACAGCAATATGCCTGGTAAGGCTATGTTCACACGGCTTAAAATGGGACGTATTTCAGTCCATAATTACGCGCCGTAGTGTGCGAATTACGGCTGGAATACGTCCCAGTCATTACGGTAATCCACAGTTCTCATAGAGAACTATGGATTACGTCTCCTCTCCTTGCTCGGCGTATACGCCGCGGGGGGGAGATAAGGGACATGTGAATTACCAGCGGCGTATGTGCGCCGCTGGTAATGAAAGTCTATGGGCCGGCCAGGTGTCGGCCCCCCGCTCCCGCCCCGCCTCCGTCCACACAGCGTAATTGCGGGGCGTAATTACGCCCCACAAATAAGGCGTGTGAACATAGCCTAAAAGGAAAATGCACAACAACCAACAAATATCCATAAAACAGATGAGAATCAGCCCTACTGCCTAAACAGAAGAAAATAAATTTACAATAGGCTTAACAGAAGCAATAATGGAGTGTGGACTATTGAAAGGTCATAATCTGTTATGAATTACTAATCTACATTGATCATGAAGATGATGCTGGGACTTTTGTCTGGTTGTAACAACACTGGTTGACATGAATGGCAAACTAAATTTAGAACAGAACAAAGCTAACCAGCAGTTGCATGCAAATGCGATATGAAGAGTATATCAAAATAAACATAGGAATTTCCCATAAATGACGTACAGCAAGACAGATGATGACAAGGCCATGGCTGTAGATGAAATGATAATGACTTGAATCCAGAAACAAGACACCAAACAATTCCTGACCCTGGCAACTAGATTTTCTTAAACCTGTCCCTAAAACCAGTCCCTAGCGCAGTCCATAACACTAGACTCCCTGGCTTTATTCTGTCCCTGACAATATCCCTACCAGTGTCCCTCAGCTATTCAGACCGTAATCTAAACAGCACAGAACTACCAAAGAAAGTTCAGAAATAGAACACACTGAAAAGCTGATAAACTACAGTGACAGAGAACTAAAAACAAACTGGGCACAGAAAACTAAATCAAAACAAGACTAAGTACCATATATACTCGAAAGTAAGAGGAGTGTTTCGCCTTATACTCGACACCATTGGCATCTGGGTGCTGCCGTGGCCCGGGCGCCGACGGTGATCTCTTCATCTGTTTGCAACTCCTCTGGGAGCACATATAGCTGACTCTCGAGTTACCCATTGCCGTCCAGGCGCTGCCATGGCCCATGGGCCAGTGAAGATCTCTTCAGCTGTATGCTACTCCTGGGAGCCCATACAGCTGACTTTCGAGTCAGCCATCGGCATCCGGGTGCTGCCATGACCCAGGCATCACCGGTGTTCTCTTCAGCTGTATGCGATTTCTCTGGGAGCGCATACAGCTGAAAATGCTATTGCGGAGCAGAGAGCCAGCAGCCTTCCGGAGTATCCGGCACAGGCAGCGTGCTATGTCATCACACCTGTGCCGGGAAGAAGATGGAGCGCAGGAAGAGCCTCGAAGCAGCGAGGAAGAGAGATGAGTACTTATATTTTATATTATTTTAAAAACCCTGCCTATACCTGCTATGGGGGACATATACATGCCTATACCTGACTATGGGGGACATATATCTGCCTATGCCTGCCTATATTTGCCTATGGGGGACATATATCTACCTATGGGGGACATATACCTGCCTCTACCTGCCCATGGGGGACAAATACCTTCCTATACCTGCCTATCGGGGACATTAAACTGCCTATACCTGCCTATGTAGATTTATTGGTATTCATTTTTATTTTTGAAATTTATCAGTAGCCGCTGCATTTTCCACCCTAGGCTTATACTCGAGTGAATACGTTTTCCCAGTTTTTTGTGACAAAATTAGGTGCCTCGGTTTATATCCGGGTCGACTTTTACTTGAGTATATACGGTACATAAGATACTAGAAACAGAATGCAACTAGCTCTCTAAACATCAATAATATACTCTGTGCCAACCATCCAATGTACCTAAGACTTATAGAGGGATAACAATGATTCTCACTCATCAAGCTCACATGTGCCACATGGTCAGCCGATCAGTCCTGAGAGCTGTTTGAGGCAGTTGCATAGCAAAGGCCTTATCTAACCAAGTAAGCAGGGCAAGATAAAATAGCAGGAGGACTCCTTCTATTCCTAACACCGTTGCTGTTCTAATGAAAGATAAAGGTGACTGCCTAAAGAAAACAACCATCATTTCTCACATAGATGAGATTGGGTTACACATCAAGAAGCAGGAGAGATAGCAATCATTGCCTCACTATCACGCACAGTAATAATAAATATATATAAATATTTATAAAATATAATACACTCACCCCCACTTTATTAGTACACCTGCCCAACGCTCGTTAACACTA
This sequence comes from Phyllomedusa bahiana, assembly GCA_025379985.1. NCBI lineage: Eukaryota > Metazoa > Chordata > Amphibia > Anura > Hylidae > Phyllomedusa > Phyllomedusa bahiana. The sequence goes on from JAODAL010003062.1 coordinate 153,927, forward strand.
ATTTCAAATCACCAATCACATGGGGGGCAACTCAGTTTTTTAGCATGTAGACATGGTCAAGACAATTCCTCAGTTCAACCGGCACAGAAAAGGGGAAGAAAGGTGTTTGAGTGCCTTTGAATGTGGCATGGTTTTTGGTGGAAGGGCGGTCTAGTTTTTCAGAAACTGCGATCTCCGGGGATTTTCACGCAAAACCATCGTGGTTTTACAGAGAATGGTCCATAAAAAAAAACACCATACGGCAGCCCTGTGGGGGAAAATGCATTGTTGACCAAGGTAAAAGGAGAAGGGGCAGACTGGTTCAGCTGATAGAAAGGCAACAGTGACTCAAATAGCCCCCCTTTACAACCAATAGGCAGAAGACACTCTGAACGCACAGTACGGCAACTTTGGGGCAGATGGGCACAGCAGCAGCAACCCAACCGGGTGCCACCCTTTCACTAAGAACAGAAAATGAGGCTCCAATTTGCCCAAGCTCATCGAATTGGGGCAGTAAAAGATTGGAAAAACGTTCCTGGTCTGAGAGTCCCCGATTTTTTCTGCGAATTCGGATGGGGGGTCAGAATTTGGCCAAAACATGAAAGCATGGATCCATCCGCCTTTATAAGGTTCAGGGTGGGGTGTGGTGTTTATGGGGTGGGGAAATTTTTTTGGCACTCTTTGGCCCCCCGGTACCAATTGAGATCGTTGCAACACCTTGTTGAATCTATCCATGAAGAATTGAGGCAGTTCGAAGGCAAAAAGGGGGGCCAACCCGTTACAGCAGGTGTACCTAATAAAGGGCCGGTGAGTGATAATATATAAAATATATATATATATATATAATAATATAAATATATATAAAAATATAATATATACACCCTATAGATATTTCTCATTTAATTGATTGAAATAGGTTTTGGGATAATAAATCATTTTCAAAAGATAATGCTCTTCCACAAAACAAAGTCTTTAAGGCTTTTCTTCAAGAAAGGCATATCAATGACATGCCCAACCAGACTGAAAATTTATTGTTGAAATAAAAAAAAAATTGGTCCATGGCACAGCTCCATCCTACATAGCTGATCTGTCAACCAGTGTTCAAGAAAGATGGAATCAGGTTGAAAAAAATTTTGCATCCTTAGGGCATCAAGTTTTTAAAAAAATTTAGTCAAATAAATATTTTTAAATTAACAAAAATATTAGAAAAAAATATTATATTGCTTATCCTAGAAATATCACAAAGCTGTTTTTAAGGATGAAGACAGTAGTGTTTATGGGTCTACTTTCATTTTGTCAATATTTGTGCTGAGAAGAATATACAAAATACAAAATAGTTTTACTTTTTTCTCTTTCGAGTGAATAGGTTACATGCAATAACTAATTCATAATCTTCAGTTTATTTACATAAGACTAGACTACGCCTTTAAAGAGAACCTGTCACATAGTTTTTTCCCCCCTGGCTGAGAGCAGAACAGGGTAGTGTCAGACCTGCTGTTTCCAGCGCTGTGTCCCTTATTCTGTAAGATGCTGTAGTTTTCGTGTATTTAATGCTCAAATCTGCAGTTTTCAGCCAGAAGAGTCATTCGAAGAGTCCTTCGGAGTGTCAGTTTTTTTCAAACCCGGCCAATCGGAGGCAAGCCCCGCCCACCTCAACTGACAAACCTATTACTTTGAATAGGTAGAAACATGTGAATAACTGTTAGTGGGCGGAGCACCTTTGGGGGGTGGAGCTAACACCTGCTCATGAATAAGATTTGAGGGGTAAATGCTCCAAAACTCCAGCATCTTACAGAATAAGGGACACAGTGCTGGGAACAGCAGGTCTGACACTGGCTTGTGCTGTCCTCAGCAAGGGGGGCATAACTTATGTGACAGGTTCTCTTTAATTGCCTTGTGCCATGCACTGTAGATTTACTGCCCTTGAAGTCTGCTTTTAAAGGGGTTGTCCACTCTATATTGATTTTATTTATTACGTATATTCTAAAAACAATCATATTTTATAATATATATATATTAAAAATTCTACTCCAATGCCTCTTTTATACCAGTGCAGTAGGCTTAGGGCCATTCCTAGGCTAAATTGCATTCAGCAGGGAGAAAAATTTCTCACCACCCCTTCCCCCCACCCTCTCATTAACTTGTCATGTTACCATGTGATCCATCATAACTGACCAATTCCTGACCGGGTTGCCCTACTCCTAAGGGTACAGAATCTGCAGTTGGACGGGTATTTTCCTAGGCACCGCTTGAACTACAGGTGCCAGTGAATATATACACTTGAAACCAGAGGACTTATAGTTCCCGCATATATACACACATACACCCTATGTTTCTTGACTAATACATAAATATATATATATATATATAAAATATATTAATAATATATTATATATATATAATAATTTTGGTTCCTGTTGACCTAAAACGGGGTAAGGTTTTTTCTGATTTCTTCAGATAGTGAAAGAAACACACACATATTGTTTTTATATAGTTAATTAACTTCTGGTTTCAACTTAACATGCCTTGCGAAAGCTTTCGCCCCCTTGAATTTTTCACCTTTTTCCCACATTTCGATTTCAGAAAAAAAGAAATAACATTTTAATTTTTTGTGAAAAAACAACAACAGTAGAACACAATTGAAAAATAAACGAAATTTTTTTGGATATTTTAAACTTTGTAAAAAATAAAAAACGAGGGGGGGGGGGGGGGGGGGGGGGGGGGGGGGGGGGGGAAGGGGGGGGGGGGGGGGGGGGGGGGGGGGGGGGGGGGGGGGGGGGGGGGGGGGGGGGGGGGGGGGGGGGGGGGGGGGGAGGGGGGGGGGGGGGGGCGGGGGGGGGGGGGGGGGGGGGGGGGGGGGGGGGGGGGGGTTTATTTGGTTGTAAAAATTTTTTAAGGAATTTTTTGGGATTAATGAAAATTTTGTTTTGGTTTTTAATTTTTTGGGGGAGTGTTTTTTTTTGGAAAAAAGGGGTTGGGGGGTGGAGGGACTTTGTGAACAGCAGTTTTCAGCTCTTTTACAATTTTTCAATAGGACGGGGCGACGTGACTTTTCCCTTCTAACACCTGGATACGTTTATTTTTGGGAAAAGTGTTGAGGCGATTTTTTTTCGACAAAAATTAAAATCGGCAAAGGTTTTTTAAAGGTGATCGAAATTTTTCCCTATCAAAGCGAAATTAAGGGAAAAAACTGACATCAACTAAAAGATCGCGCCTTTTTCGGGCTTCCGTAATTTTTTGGGGGCTAGCAAAACGATTTCAGAAAAAGAGGGAGGGGAGATTTTTGTGCGACGTCCTGACTGGGATGTGAAAAGGGGGTTTCGATTTTGGGTGGGAAAAATCACATGACCTTTTGTTTTAAAATAGAACAAGGGGTTTCCCCGTTTACCTCAGTGTCCCCCCACGTCTCATAGGGAAAAAAGGGCCTTTCCCCCTCCTTTCCGGGCCAACAAACCCTTGAAAATTAGTCTATTTCTGAACAGAGAAACCTCTACATTGGCTTTTGACCTTCCAATTTTGTTAGATTAGAATTTGAAATTTAAAGTAGTTACTAAGAGAAATTTTTAAAACAGGGGAAATACCCCCTGTAAAAAATTTCCCGGCGGGGGAGCGGGGGGGGGGCCCCCGGGGCCAACACAGACAAAACCCCTATCTTTTAAAGAACACTGGGAAAATTTTACCAAGACCCCTTTGTTTTAGACAATTGGGAGTGGAATATCTTTTTTATTAACCGTTTTCTATTGAAATATTTTCCTGGATAATGGGCAGTCTTAAATTATTTTTTGGATAAACACATTTCTATAACTTCCGGGCTTTTTTTTTAGCTTTCAAAACTCCACTTTTTTTATTCCCGTATACATTTCAGATAGGTGTTCAAAATTTTTAAAACCCCTTTTCACCTTGGCCTGTTGATATATCCCCCTTTGCACTTAAAAATTTCAATTTCCCGCAAACTTGTAGTCAGCACAGGGGGTTGTTTGTTGCCCCAAAAAAACCGTGTAACGAAAGAAAACATCACAGTTCGTGTTTTTTTACTTTTTTCGCACCCAGCAAAGTTTATTGACGCGCACTACGTAAAAACTTTAAAAAACCAATTTTATATTCACCACAGGTGAATTTTTTGGGAAAAGGGGCAAAAAAAAACCGTTTTTTTATATTAAAACATAACAGTTTACGGGTTTTTTTTACTTTTCGCACCCACACTGTTCAAAAATTGGGCGCAGCATCTACGAAAAACTTAAAAAGCAATTCTATATTTACCACAGGTAATTAAAAAGGGGCAAAAAAAAAAAACCGTTTAAATTTTAACAAAACATAACAGTTACCCTGTTTTTTTTTGACTTTTTCGCACCCCCAGCACTGTTTTTATTGACGGGAGCATCAAAAGTAAATCTTAAAAAAAGCAATTCTATAATTACCCCAGGTTTAATTTTTAAAAGGGGCAAAAAAAACCCTTTTTTATATCAAAACATAACAGTTTCGTTTTTTTGACTTTTGCACACCCAGCAATGTTCATTTACGCAGCATCTACTTAAATCTTAAAACAAAATTTCCCTAAAATTACCACAGGTAAAATTGAAAGAGAAAAAAATACCTTTTAAAATTTCCAAAAACATAACAATACGTGTTTTTTTGATTTTTGCCCAGCCAGTTTTTGTTGATAACCCCTTTGAAATTAAATTTTGGGAATCCAGCAATTTTTTTTTTTGATTAGAGGGTTTTTAAAAATACTTGATTTGCCCTTTTTTTTTTAATAAGAATTTTCCAAAACAAATTCCGATAACCTTCTAAAATTTTTTTAAAATTTCTGAACAGGAGCGAAATGCAGGTGGTAAGCGAGCAAAGGGGGGGTAGCACATGGGGGAAGAGTACAGAGAAGGTGCTCCTTTCCGAGTGCTGGCGACAACACGCTTTCCAAACCCGGTTTCGTCAGTTGCGGGCCGCCCGGGCCTGCTCGCTGGTAAAGGGCCCTTGAATCAAAAAAAAAGAAAAAACTTCGCCAATCTGTCCTTCAGGGGTTTAATGCAACCTGAAATTTTGAAACTTACCTCCTCGCCCCGGGCAGTCAGGGACCACAAATGCCCGTCATCAATCATCAGCATCCGCCCAACATGAACACCCCAAATGTCAATTTCGTTTTAACCCACCACTGGGAAAAACCCTTTTTTCTGAAGCCCCTCTTTGATGACAAAATGGGGGTTTTGGGGCAAAGGCATTTAAAAAGATCAAGACCCCAAAAAAAGGATGTTTTTTCTCTGCCTGACCCCATTTAAACTGATGCCATAAATAGGGGGTTTAAGGAACCGTAATCGGAAAAAATTTCCCGGGGGCCCGGCAACCCCTTTTCAGTCCCCTTGCTTGAAAGCCCCAGTTTTCGGGTTTCAAAAGTCAAAACGACCAACCCAACCTGTGTTGGATGATGAGATAAAAAAGACATTGGGGAAACCATCCGGGGCCCCTTTTCCCCGCAAATTTTTGCTTGCGAGCGTTTTCATCAGGGGACGAGGGGGAAACAAATGGAAATGCAATAGGGGTCCCGCCACAAAAGGGAGAGGGGGGGTGGGCAGAATCCGTTTGATATATTCCCGCCAGCCAGGTCCGCGAAAACCCCCGCTCCTCGCTTACGCCGTCAAAAAGGCCCCGGACCTCTCAAGCCGGGGCCTTTTTGGGAGCAAGCCTCTGATTCACCCAGCGAGGGTCAAAATTCCCCCTTTTTCCCAAAAAACGCATAAGTAGGGGCAAAAACCCTTAAAATGGTTAACCACCACCAACATGTCTATTTCACAGGGCCAGCGAATGCTTTATTTTTGGAAAGGGAGGGAACATTTTGGCCAAAAAAGGCCAAAACCGACGCCGGGCCCCCCAAAACCCCCCCTGTCCAAAAACCCCTCTGCCCTCCGCCTCCTCCCCCCGCCCCAAACCCCCAAGCTTTCCTAAAAGGGGGCCAATGTCTCTCAGAGTCCTAAATCAGGGATCAGCCTCCCTTAAACCCTCCACCCGTCCCCGAGTACCACCACCCCCCCAAAGAGACCCATAAAAACCCCCTTCCCCTTTTCCCCTCCTTTTTTACGACCGCACGCCGAAACATGGCGCTTCTACCCAGCCGGGCCTTCTGTCTTCCGGGGTTTGGGGAGCAGAAAAAACATTTTTAAACCCAAACCATCCCAAACCCAAAAAACCGGGAATACGGCATTGCCGGGTTTTTTTGGGCCTTGGGAAATTTTTCCCTTTTCCGTCTGGTGGCCCGGGAGGGGTTTTCCACCACGTCATGGCCCTCCCCTGCCCCCAATACCAGATGCCGAGCGGGAAATTTCTTTGCCAAAAAAGCCGCCCTTTGGCCCCGGGCCACCACGTGTCATCAAAAAATTTAAAAGCGCTTTGTCTGCATCTGTTTTCCCGGAAAAGCCCAAACCACCACCGACACATGGACAAGAAAAAGCACCCCAAAAGGCCGCTATACCCTCTGTGACAGCTAGGGGGTTTGAGCGGGGTGTATGTCTCGGGGGGTGACGGGGGCCCCTCGGGCTGGGGCCGCACACTTTTTCAAAACCGCGGGGAAAAGGGGTTTGCAGGGCTCTTTCCCCCCAAGGTCCTCTGGGGGCATCAGTGCCCGGGAGACACCAAAGGCCTTTTAAAAAATTTAAACGCCTTGGGAGACCGCCAACACGGGTTCAGGACTGTGGACGGTTTTCAAAGGGCAACGGGGACCGGGGCGCTGGTTTGGGTAAACAAAAAACCTTGTCCATGAAAGGGTGGTGTGCGATAACGGGCGAAATCGCTGGCCCCCTTAAAAACGGGGGCTGGAGCACACCCTTGCCTGGCACATGTCATAAAACCTTGTCGCCAAAAATTTTTCTAAAGAGCCCCCCCTGGTCTGGACTGCCTGCTAAAAGAAGGCTCGGGGCCCTGTTTTTCGAAAATTCCATTTTTTCGAAACCCTGTTTTGTCCCGCCTGGCTGTTTTTGGCAGTGTCAGCTCGGCCTCCCCGTAAAACCGTCTCATTGTTGACAGGCAACACTTTGGGAATTTTCCACCCTCCACATGCTCCACGATTGGGGGCGGGCACCCAAAATGCCATTACGCAGTACGAAGGCCCAAAATGGCCTACAAGCAGCGGTACGGACCCGGGGTGTGAACCCCCGGAGGGGGAGGCAGGTGAAAGAGTTTCTTGCCCCACCCCTTGCCAGTTTTTAAGAAGCCCCCAAAAAATGGTCAGTGGGGACAATCCCCCTTGTCAGCTTTACCTTTGGGGTTGATCTTATTTTCGGGAAACTGTCGTTGGACCTCTGAAACAACAGGCCCCGCCAGCGACGGAGGGGGAGAGGGACACAGTTTCGGACACGGACCTTTCTCTCCGTCAAATCCACAAGGGGCCCCACAGTTTCACAATTTCTCGGCCCTTTATTAGGCAGTGGTTCGGGGCCCAGAGCAAAATGCCAAAAGGGGGCGCATCAGCTCTCAGGGGGGCATCACTCAGGCAAGTCCAAAGGGGTGTTTTGAAGCGGGGCCGGAGGCAGCGAGGAGAGGGGAGGAGGTTTTTCCTAGACACCGATTTTACCTCCCACGCCCTGCCTTGGGAAAAAGGGTTGTGCGCGAATTTGAGGCGGAGGGGGAAAATAGGGAAAATCATTTGCTAGTTGCCCCCTCCTCCCAGAGGCTTGGGGGAAAAAAAGGCTCCATCTCTCACATAGTGTTTTAAACCCCCCATTTCCTCCAACATGAAACCCTCGCATTAAGGCCATCAAAATAAAAACAGTTATGGGTGGGCCCCCCTCCCCGGAACCCCGGTTTAAAAAAAAAAACACACTTTTTCCTTTTACCCACCCAAATGAGAGTAAAATGCAGGAAATGGAGACCTTTTCTGATTTTAAACAACTGAAACTTTTTTTTTGCGTCTGCTTCAAAGTTTCCCCCAAAAGTTTTCCCCCGTTTTTTAAAAACATCAGAGACTGACAGGGAAGAGGCCAATAGGGGGTTTGCGGGGAGCAGCAGGGGAAGGGGGCAGAAGCCTAAAGGGTGACCTCGGCAATCTTTGTTTAAACCCCCTCACCAACGAATGCAATGCAAAGGGGACACATCCCCAACCCCACAGAGATCAGCTTAAGAACATGGTGCCGAATATCCGTCCAAAACCGATTTTTTTTTCATGGGTTCCCGGGCCCAAAAACTTCGGGTATCCAAAATGGGCCCAATGGGCCCGAGCTGGCTCGTCACGGCCCCCAGAGGGGTTTTTCCTGGGCCCAGCAGCCCCGCGTATATCTGTGCGGACCTTCAGCACGGGTTTGGGGGAGTCCCTTAAAAGACAAACCCATCCGGGTTTTCCCCAATAATGTGGGTCGTTGACTTTCATTTAAGAGAAACAGGCATGATCCTGATGGGTGTTTTGGGCCCCCAAAGGGCCCAGGTTCCCCCGATTTTAATTTCCAGTCTACTTCACCCTTCCTTTTTAAACAGCAATGGCCTCTTAAAACTTTTTTTTTTAAAAAGATCATTTCTTTCTGCAATATTTATTCCCCTTTTTCCCCAAAATTTCATTTTTTGGGTGGTTTTAAATGTAGGAACCCGTAAAAGAAAACAAAATTTCAGAAAAACACCGAATTCCCCCCTTAAATCACTTTTTCTTAAGAGGGTTTTACATTGTCAAAGGTTTTTTAGGTCATGGGTTTTCGTGAGATACAGCAATAATCATGGTCCGTTGTAAAAGAAATGTACTTTTTAGTGGCATTTTTTTCCCTCACAATTTTTAATTTGTGGCTGAGAAGTCATATTTATAATTTTTTTGGGGGCATGTTTCTGGGGAGAGCAGCATAATTTAAAGGTCCTTTGGGCAGAAATGTGGGGTTCAAAATGGCATTTTTTCCCCCAATTTTTTAAAAATGGCTGAGAATTTATATTTATAATTTTTTTGGGGGCCGTACTGTGGAAAATACCCAATAACATGGTCCCCTTTTTAACAAAAAGGGGGCTTCTAATTTGGGAAATTTTTCCCCCCACAACAGACATTTGTTCATCACAATTGACCAAAGGGGCTCAAGGGTCAGCTTTAATTTTTGGGGGGCATTTTTTCTTTTACATGCAGCTATACTACAGTCCTATTCTAAAAAATGTTTTTTATTTAAAAGACATTTGTTCTTTTACAAAATTTTCAAGAGTGGGTCCCAAGGGGGAAGGTGCTTTTCCCCAAAAAAGGAAAAGGGAGGAAACTGTTAATTGGGCACATTTTGCAAAATGACCCTTTTTCTTTGGGAAGATCTTAAAAATACTAACAATCCCTGTATTGAACAACCCATTTAATACAATGAAAAAAAAAGAAACAAAGACATGGTCGATTCCCCTCCTATTTTAAAAAAGTGGTTTTTTAGAATTTAAAATACTAAAAAACTTGCATGTACAAAATAGCTGTTAAAAAAAAATTTCCCCCTGAATTGTACAAGGGGGGTACAGGAAAATTACCAATTTTAGGGTTTTTCAGAGGGCATGGGGTATGGACACGGACAGAGAACAAAGTACAGGGGACCATTTCCTCCAGCACGTTTTTATTTAAAAATTTAGAAAAAAAAATGCCCAAAATAAAGGGCACCTGGGTGTAACAGGGAAACGTTTTAAACCCCCATAATTTTCCCAAATAAACCAATTGGTTCCCCCACCATACGGAAAGGGGGAAACGCTAAACCCAGGTATTGACTGTGTACAGAGGAAGGCTGGAGTTCTCACACTTCCCCCTTCCTCACCCCTTTCTTCAGCATGACAGGGTTTTTTCCCCTTTCTGCGTCATCAGGGCATTTTTAAACCCGCGTGTTAATAGATGACGGACCGGGGCCCCCTTGGGTTTTTTTTCACCGCCCCAAATGAAAATCCGGCCCCGGGCCAAACTTTTGGCCCCCGGACATTAAAAACAATGTCCCAGTTTTAAATAAAATGGTGGTTTTTAAAAACTCCTTTTTTTCCCCGGCCCCTTTTTAAATGTGGGGGGCCCTGCAGGTTTGGGGCTTTATGCTGTGGCCCAGGAAAAGGAAAAGTCCCAAAGTCCAGTTTTAACTAAAATGGTTTGGGTTTAAAGACCCCCTTTTTTCCCCCACTTTTTTAAAAAGTGGGGGGCATGCAGGTTTTGGGTCATGCTGTGTGCCCCGGACAGGGGGATATTTAAAATCCCGTTCAACTAAAATGGGGGGTTGAAAGACTCCTTTTTTTTCCCGGGACTTTTTTTTAAAAGTTTGGGGGCATGCAGGTTTGGGGGTCATCTGCTTTTCCCGGACAGGGAAATTTTAATGCCGTTTTTAAGTTTAAAATGATGGTTTTAAATCATACTGCCTTTTGGGACTTTTTAATTTGGGGTGGGTGCAGGTTTAAGGGGGCCCAAGGGTGTGGTACAAGACAGGGGTAGTAAAAGGTCGTGACTTTTTTTTTTTGAAATTTTATAAACCCAAGTGTGTTTGGGCCCAAGATGTTTCCACGTAAACCATTTTTACTGTTGTGGGTGTTTTTTCAGTTCTCCAGCCTTGTTTTGGGGGGGTAATAATGGGAAGGGGGTTGTTTTCCCCTCCCATAGATTTAAAGGTCCTCCCCGCGCAAAAATCGATGCTTAAATATCGGAAAAAACCCTTTTCGATAGCGGGCCCACTAACCCACTATCGATGAAACTCGATACCAACGCAATCACTCAACACTATTTTTTGAACCTTCCATTTAATTTTGCTTTATGTTTTGGGGTCATTTTTCTTTGGAAATAAATCTCCGTCCCAGTCCCAGGTCTTTTGCAGACTCCAGCAGGTTTTCTTCCAGAATGGTCTGTATTTGGCTCCATCCATCTTCCCATAAATTTTTAACCATCTTCCTGTCCCTGTGAGGGAAAGCCCAAACCATGATGCTCCCCACCACCATGTTTGACAGGGGGATGGTGTGTTTCAGGGGGAATGAGCTGTGTTGCTTTTACACCAAATCATATCATTTTGCATTGTGGCCAAAAAGTTTTTGATTTTGGTTTCATCTGAGCAGAGCACCCTTTTTCCACATGTTTGGTGTCTCCCAGGTGGCTTGTGGCAAACTTTAAACAAGACTTTTTATGGATATCTTTGAGAAATGGCTTTCTGCCACTCTTCAATAATGGCCAGATTTGTGCAGTGTTCGACTATTTGTTGTCCTATGGACAGACTCTCCCACCTCAGCTGTAGATCTCTGCAGTTCAACCGGAGTGATCATTAGCCTCTTGGCTGAATCTCTGATCAGTCTTCTCCTTGTTTAAGATGAAAGTTTAGAGGGATGGTCGGGTCTTGGTAGATTTGCAGTGGTCTGATACCCCTTCCATTTCAATATGATTGCTTGCACAGTGCTCCTTGGGATGTTTAAAGTTTGGGAAATCTTTTTGTATCCAAATCTGGCTTTAAACTTCTCCACAACAGTATCACGGACCTGCCTGATGTGTTCCTTGGTCTTCATGATGCTCTCTGCGCTTTAAGCAGAACCCTGAGACTATCACAGAACAGATACATTTATACGGAGACTTGATTACATACAGGTGGATTATATTTATCATCATCAGTCATTTAGGACAACATTGGATCATTCAGAGATCCTCACTGAACTTCTGGAGTGAGTTTGCTGCACTGAAAGTAAAGGGGCTGAATAATATTGCACACCCCACTTTTCAGTTTTTTCTATTTTTTTTTTTTACAAAAGTTTAAAATATCCAATAAATTTCGTTCCGCTTCATAATTGTGTCCCATTTGTTGTTGATTCTTCACAAAAAAATTAAAATGTTATAGCTTTATGTTTGAAGCCTGAAATGTTCAAAAGTTTGGGGCCCCTTAGAAATTTCCTTATTTTTGAAAGAAAAGCACAGTTTTTTTCAATGAAGCGAACATTAAATGAATCAGAAATACACTCTATACATTGTTAATATGGTAAATGACTATTCTAGCTGCAAACATCTGGTTGTTATTTGCAATATCTACATAGGTGTATGGGGTCCTATTTCCAGCAACCATCACTCCAGTGTTCTAATGGTGCATTGTGTTTGCTAACTGTGTAAGAAAGTTATTGGATACTTTTAACACCCTTGAAAACCCTTGTACAAGTATGTTAACACAGCTGAAAACAGTTTTGCTGATTAGAGAAGCTATAAAACTGACCTTCCTTTGAGCTAGTTGAGAATCTGGAGCATTACATTTGTTGGTTCGATTAAACTCGCAAAATGGCCAGAAAAAGAGAACTTTCATGTGAAACTCGACAGTCTATTCTTGTGCTGAGAGATGAAGGCTATTCCATGCGAGATACTGAAGATTTCTTACAACGGTGTGTACTACTCCCTTCAGAGGACGGCACAAACAGATTCTAACCAAAGTAGAAAGAGCAGTGGGAGGCCCCGCTGCACAACTAAGCAACAAGACAAGTACATTAGAGTCTCTAGGTTGAGAAATCGACGCCTCACAGGTCCTCAACTGCCAGCTTCATTACATAGTACCCGCAAAACACCAGTGTCAATGTCTACAGTGAAGAGGCGAGTCTGGGATGCTGGCCTTCAGGGCAGAGTGGCAAAGAAAAAGCCATATCTGAGACTGGCTAATAAAATAAAAAGATTAATATGGGCTAAAGAACAGAGACATTGGACAGAGGAAGACTGGAAAAAAGTGTTATGGATGACGAATCGAAGTTTGAGGTGTTTGGATCACACAGAAGAACATTTGTGAGACGCAGAACAACTGAAAAGATGCTGGAAGAGCGTCTGGCGCCATCTGTAGGTCATGTGATGGTCTGGGGTTGCTTTGGTGCTGGTAAAGTTGGGAGATTTGTACAAGGTAAAAGGCATTTTGAATAAGGAAGGCTATCACTTCATTTTGCAATGCCATGCCATACCCTGTGGACAGCGCTTGATTGGAGCCAATTTCATCCTGCAACAGGACAATGACCCAAAGCAGGCAGCTGGTATTCTATCTGTAATGGAGTGGCCAGCGCAGTCACCTGATCTCAACCCCATTGAGCTGTTGTGGGAGCAGCTTGACCGTATGGTACGCAAAAAGTGCCCATCAAGCCAATCCAACTTGTGGAAGGGGCTTCTGGAAGCATGGGGTTACATTTCTCCAGATAACCTCAGCAAATTAACAGCTCGAATGCCAAAGGTCTGCAGTGCTGGAATTGCTGCAAAGGGAGCTGACGAAAGCAAAGTTTGAAGTAGAAAATTATTATATCAATTAAAAATCATTATTTCTAACGTTGTCAATGTCTGGACGATATTTCTATTCATTTTGCAACTCATTTGATAAATAAAAGTATGAGTTTAAATTGTCTGGGTGACCCCAAACTTTTGAATGGTTGTGTGTGTGTATATATATATATATTATATATATATATATATATATATATATATATATATATATATATATATATATATATATATATATACTATAATGCTGGGGAACTACAAGTCCCAGCAAGTCATACTAGCTACACTTTAAGATTAGGGCTTCTTTATGTGATTGTATAAGTGTGTATGTGAATGTGTATATGTATGTGTGTGTATGTAAGTGAGTGTGAGTGAGTGTGTACATATATGTGTAATGCAGACACAAGAGATGTACCAAGGCCAACACCTGCAGTTTTTTCACTGATGAACAGATTGATATTATTTCAGCTTTTAATAACTGACCCCCCTCATTAAGCAATACAACTAATACATTCAGCTAAATGTTTATGTGACTTTTAATACTTTTTACCTCATTTGGCCTCTTGCTTTCTGTTTCTAAAGCAGCAAACACCACTTAAAAGAATTACAGTCATTTACTATAGGACATGGGCATATAATTTCTAAGGCCATTTTTCAACCACTTTCCCTCTCGGCTCATAATAATCTGCAGTTTACTTATGAGGAACTAACTGAATAATAGTCTAGCTCCAACACCTTACCTACTTGAAAGCTCAAAATGAGTGGCGCACAGATGTAGCTGCAAGCAGCATTCAGTAATTGTTAAATTATTACCTTAACATCAAGCAAATCAGGTGAGATGATAAATATCTCGGTGAAAAGGGGAATGCTTTGGGTGCAGAGACTTAAACTTGTGAACGGTGATCTGAACAAATTACGCATCAGTAGGGAAGAATATGTTGGTGTTCATTACAGGTTACTTTGAGGGTTTATCTAAATGAGATGGTAAATCTCATTTTTGCAGGTAAATCCGTAGCAGCAAATCTGCACTTAATGTAAATTAAGAAAAAAAATCATTAGTCCATATTTACTATTACCGTCTAACAGTAAGACAATGTAGGCAGACTGAAAATGTGCCCGATTTATCACACTGACTCCTGCTGTTTGCACATCTTTAGTCTTTTCTAGCTTTTTTGGACCAATGATTAGTTGGCTTACTTTGCTGTATCTGTATTTTTTTCACAACTGTGGCATTACTTTGACACAGAAAGTCACATGAGGGTTTCACCCCCTTATACACAATGTAATGCCACCTTTTTGGCTGTTCACAAAACGTGTATAAAGCACATATTATATGGGTCTGCAGCACTATTTGTCAAACACTTGCTGCTTTTGGTGCATTTTACACCCATGTCTGGCATCGCAATTGTAAATGTTCCCCCATAGGTCTAAAATCTGCTGTTGTGAATGTTACTGCAGCTTCGGAGCAATAAAATTTCATGGCAGATTTGTTGCGGATTTTGAATTTTTGGTAGAATATGCAACAAATATCCACAACATCAATTGACATCCCGCAGATCTAAAATCTAGAATGTATGTTAATTTCTGTTTAGATTCTATGTGGATTTTTTTTCCCACAGATTTCTTGTAATTTTATCATCTTTTTTGCTAACGTAATACACTACAGCTTTTCTGCATAGAAAGTCTGCAGCATATCTGCATATACACCAAGGAATATACAGTACAAGACATGTTTGTTTTTCTTCAGTGTAACTGGGAATATTTGTGAACAGTACAAGTAAATAACAGTTGTTTTTTTTTTAAACTTCTTATACACTCAGCACGATACATGGAAATGACTCTTAAACTTATCCACAATGTCTACTTGACACCCATTAGGGGACATAAAATAGGGATCGATGCATCAAGTAATTGCTTTAAATGCGGCTTCCCAGAAGCTACCTTATACAACTGCAAGTGGGAATGTACGGAAATTCAGAAATATTGGAATATTATAGCTAGATGCGTACAGCAATTCCTTGCACGCCCTTTTACTTTATCGGCTTCATGGGCGCTTTTTGGCTATGTAGAGAGATATATCAGATTTTACCCACAAGGAAAGATATCTTTTACATGTGCTTTCGGCAGCAGCTAAGAAAGCTATTCTGCAGGTATGGATCCAGCCGGTGTGTCCAACTATGAAACTCTTTTTGGATAAATGTTTTTATCTTTTGAGAATGGAGTAGATACTATTCAGCGGAAGGAAAACAGAGTGACATTTTTTTTGTCTTGTGGGGGACAGTGATTAAAACGTTACCTATGGAAGCAAGACAGAAGATGCGCTCCTGTTTTGGAACCACGGGCTGGTACATCACACAACAAATGGGTGGGGAAGAACAGGGGCGTAACGACTGGGGTAGCAAACATAGCAGCTTCCACAGGGCCCGGGCTCTTAGGGGGCCCGGGCTCCGGGGCAACTGTTAACATATCTACTACCCCAGTATTTCAGCTCCTGCACCCGCCGGCAGTGAACATAACTGTATGGTGGTTATATACAGTCTGCAGAGCCTGTGTACACTGGTATCTACCACTATATGGTCACTGTATGGAGGCAATATACAGTCTGCAGAGCCTGTGTACACTAGTATCTACCACTATATGGTCAATATATAGTGGTTATATACAGTCTACAAAGCTGGTGTGTACTAGTGTCTACCACCATATGGACACTGAATGGTGGTAATATACAGTCTGCAGAGCCTGTGAACACTGGTGTCTACCACTGTATGGAGGTAACATATAGTCTGCAAAGCCTGTGCACACTTGTGTCTACCACTATATGGTCACTGTATGGTGGTTATATACAGTCTGCAGAGCCTGTGTGCACTGGTGTCTGCCACTATATGGTCACTGTATGGAGTTAATATACAGTCTACAGAGTCTGTGTACACTGGTGTCTACAACTATATGGTCACTGTATGGTGGTAATATACAGTCTGCAGAGCCTGTGTACACTAGTATATACCACTATATGGCGGTACTATTGGTCTTTGTATACTGATTAGTAATAGAGTACGGGTATTATTTAGTGACTATGTGGTGGTAATTTGTGGTCCCGTTCTGGCAATATAATCAGGTCCTTATGTAGTAGCATTATTGGTAATGTTGGTCTTGGTATAGTGGGATTTGTTTGGTAGCAGTATGATAGTGAGAAGTATGGTGAGGTATTTGCCCCTTGTATTATCTACATTATCTAACTGCATGTCCTGGTAAATGTTCATGGTCAGGGAGGCAGGCAAGGAGGGTGGTAGGGGGCCCCATCCAAAAGTTTGCTATGGGGCCCAGGCTTCTCTAGTTACGCCCCTGGGGAAGAACCAATTCAACCATACCATTGCAATAGACATCTCAATGACCCTAGTATAAGCATCTTTTTATCAGATGAAGTAGCTTTTATGCTCAACTAAGTCAGGTAGGGTCGACCCATGTCCCATGTAATGGGAATTCATATCCCCTGCTCACTAAAAAATGTAAAAACTGTATAACAGCCGTTCCTGTATAGCTCACACATTGGCTTGACTTTCTGAAGGTGTTGCCAGATGCAGAGGGTGTCCTCTTTTCTTTTCTATTCTCTTCTTGAGTTTCAATCATTTTGAAGATCCAGAGGAGACAACCTTTTATTTTTTGTGATGGACGGGGGAGGACAGTGTAGCAACGAGGGAAGAAGCTAGGTAGCATGAAGCAGGCGTCACAGCCTGTTTAGAGGTTAAATTAGTTTAAAATTGGCTTCCACTGTATGCTATGTTGTATAGCAAATGTTATTCCATCTACCTGCTTATTAACCTATGTACAGGCTGAGTAACTGTGCCATTGCATGGCATTTGGAAATTTTCAATTTTGGAAGTGTTAATAAAAACATGTTTTAAAAAAAATTGTTACACAATATGATATGGAAAGGCCTTAAACACCAAAATACTGTATGTAAATTGATTATTACTCAGTTCCTTTCAATGTCAAATCCAGGAGGGTAACTTAAAGCTTGGGCCTTTATGCAAAATCTGTAATAGGACTATCCATGTACAGTATCTCACAAAAGTGAGTACACCCCTCACATATGTGTAAATATTGTATTATATCTTTTCATGGAACAACACTAAGATATAATACTTTGACACAATGTAAAGTAGTCAGTGTACATCTTATATTAAAGTGTAAAATTGGTATGACCTTAAAATACCTCAATAGTCTCTGGGGTTGATTCCCTTACGCAGAATGTGAGTATTTATGTTGACTGGGTCCTACGTAGGTTTGTTACTGCTCTACCTTCCTACATTCATGATACCTCAGATTTACTGTTGAAATTGGAAGGTATTACTGTAGAGAGGGAACTATTTTGTCATCGATTGATGTCGAGTCCCTCTACAGTAGTAATACCACATAAGTGGTTTAACAGCCAGTGAACACTTTTGTAGCATGTGTGGTGTACAATGCAGAGAACGTGGTATTTTGGTGCGGATGATGCAGAGGGGGTGTGGAAGTTCCAAAGGTGGAAGCATCTGGTTAAAAGTTGAGGTTCTTTCTGTACTTAAATAATTGTATATGGATGGTTATGACAGTGCCTTTATTTTCAGTGATGTTGCTTGTAATTTGCATTTACAATGAAAATTTTGTAATTTTGATTATATGTAAATAAAATGTATTTTTACAAAAAAAAAAAAAAAGAAGAACATGGTCATTTTATTATCCCACTACTTGTGCTCCCACATATGCTAATCTATTCCTGGGCTGGTGGGAGGAGAGGATTTTATTCACGGATGATAATGACCATTGGACATCCAGGGTGTTATTCTGGAGCCGTTTCATAGATGATATCGTTCTGCTATGGAATGGCTCCAGTGAGACATTTTAGGATTTTGTCTCCACCCTTAACTTAAACAAGGTGTAGATGAAATTTACATTTAAGACAGATCCATTGAAAATTGTTTTTTCTTGATATCGAGATACGTAAGATTAGTAATGGCACACTGAGTACTAGAATTTATAGGAAGCCCACCTCGACTAATGGTTTGTTACATTGGAATAGTCATCACCCCTTGCCTCAATTCTTGAGAGTCAAACGGAATTGTTCACATTTGGACAATTTCCATAAACAAGCATCTGAACTGAATCAGCGGTTTCCAGAATCTTGGTTATCCAGTGCAGGTGAGACAGGAAGCTTAGCAATATGCTTGTAAACAAGATCGTAGTAGACTCTTGATCCCAAGGATGGACAAGGTTGAGGATAGCCATGTAGCTAGGATCATTGCCACGTTTGATAAAAAATCTCCAGTAATGAGAAATATCATTGAGAAGTACTGGAATGTCTTGTGGTCGGATAACGATCTTTTGGATATTCTTCCCAAATGACCGCAGATTACCTTCCGTCATGGAAGATCATTGAAGGATAGATTGACACATAGCCACTATACCAGACCACGAAAAATGAGGACCTGACTGGATAAGCGACCGCTAGGTACTTTTAAGAGTGGGGAGGATTGTGTGACGTGTCCGTTTATTTGTCAGACTAAATCATTTATTGATCATAGGAACAAAAGAGAGTATTTTCTCAGAGACTTCTCTAATTGTAAATCGAAAGACTTGGTTTACCTCGGGTTCTGTACATGTCCCCTTTTTAATGTGGGTAAAACCATTTGGCAACTACGCCATCGTATCGGCGAGCACCTTGGGGATGTTAGAAATAGGAGGGACACCCCTATAGCCAGACATATTTGGGAATACCATATGGATGATACAACATCGAGGTGCTATTGATATATATGGACTGATGTATATCTAGCTTCACATGTATAAGGTATATGTAGTGTTGTGCTATTATTTATCCCTGTTACACAGATGTATCTAATTAGATCTTTCATGGATGGAGGAGTTATAGGACTCCCTATATATATATCAGACACATGGTTGTTATGTGCCATGGCCTGGACATCATGGGCACCCCTTATCATGGGATATCTCATTATTAGTTTTTTTGAGCCATTAGCCCTTGTTCACCTGATGAACCTAACTATTATGTGGGGGAAATGCGTAGGGAAATGCTGTCTTTAGACCTTTCTTCTTCTTTTGTTTTTGGGGGATGATTATCCTTTTTCTTCTATCAGATGATACCAGGGGCCTTAAGAGACATTCATCTTGAGTGGGGCCGTCCTTGTCGGGGCGATGACCCAAACAATTTGATAGGGAACAGGTATAGGGATTTTGTAGGGTGAGGATTATAGGCTTCACTAGGATTACTCTTCATCTTCTGATTGTCCTATGCATGATGACAACAGTACCGTGAGTAAACATTCATTGTTCCCTCTTGTGTATTTTGTCCCAAGACAGGTATTTATCTTTTTGGTGTATTTCGGGTATATATGTCTGTGGTTATCGTAAAGGGGCTATTTTTAATGTTTGAAATAAAGTATAAGTCTTATTGGGGATATTTTTATGTGATTTTGTTGGTACCCTGATATTTTGCAGAATTGTTGTAATTTAACCATATTGGAGGATTTCCGAGCATGAACCGTTTGTTTTAGGTTATGCCGCAGCATTTCAATCAGTTTAAGGTCGGGCCTTTGACTAGGCCAGTCCAAAGTCATTTTGTTTCTCTTAACTCATTCAGAGGTGAACTTTTTCATAACCCAAGTGCGCTTCAGCTTGAGGTCATAAACAGATGGCCTGATATTTGCGTTCAGGATTTGCTGGTAGACAGCAGAATTCATGGTTCCATTTATCACAGCAAGTCTTCAAGATCCAAAGCATCACTAGACCATCAGACTACCACCACCATGTTTTACTGTGGTATGATGTTCCTTTTCTGAAATTCTGTATTGCTTGTACACCAGACACAAGACCATACTTATAGCTCAATGGCTGGAGTAAAGACTGAACCCAGTACGAGGCAACACAAGCCCCTGTGCTACTTTGGAAAGATATAACAACTGCAGATAACTAATGAGTAGAAGCTCACACACTAATCCACTAGGGAAGCAACTGAATTGTAAAAAAAAAACTGCATCACTGGCCACTGCATCAAATAATACCTCATATGTAATATTTTTCCAGTGTGTAATTTTTTGCCCTAAATACCCAAAAAGCAGCCGCCCAATCGGATAGTAGAGGCATCATAGGTTATAAGCCAGCATGGTGCACCACACAAATCTGTATAAATGGCACCTTTTGTATCACCTTATTTATGTGCAGTTATAATACCAGCAACCACCCCCTCATATATAGAAGGTATGTGAGTGGGTGTTTTATCAGTAATCTTTCATTTTTGCATTCTCCGTCCATATATTATACTGTGGCTTTTTGCATACTGGTGTGAACTGGTACCTGTTTAAGTTGCAGGTTTTTTTATCATTCTGTTGTTCCACTAGTAGAAGGGTGTGTGAACTGCTGCTCATTAGTTATCTGGGTTCAGTCTTTTGTCCAGCCATTGAGCTGTGAGTATGGCCTTGTGTCTGTTTAGTGTCCCATTTTTCTGTGATTTTTTTTTTTGCTTCTACACCAGATGTAATGGGACCTTCCAAAAAGTTAAACTTTTCTCTCATCAGTCCACAGCATCTTCTCACAAAAGTCTTGGGAATCATCAATATGATTTCTGGCAAAACTGAGACAAGCCTGTATGTTCTTTTTGCTCAGCAATGGTTTTCGCCTTGGAATTCTGCCATGCAGGCCATTTTTGCAGTCTCTTTCTTATGGTGGAGTCATGAACACTGACCTTAACTGAGGTAAATGAGCCCTGCAGTTATTTGAATGTTGTTGTGGGGTGTTTTGTGACCTCTTGGATAAAGTTGTCGCTGAGCTCTTGGAGTAATTTTGGCCGGCCGAAATCGCCACCGTTCCATGTTTTCTCAGTTTGTGGATAATGGAGCTCACTGTGGTTCTCTTGAGTCCCAAAGCTTTGGAGATGGCTTTATAACCTTTTCCAGACTGAGAAATCTCAATTACTTTGTTTCTCATTTGTTCCTGAATTTCTTTGGATGTCTCCATGATGTCTAACTTTGGAAGATCTGTTGGTCTACTTCACTTTGTCTGGCAGGTCCTACTTAAGTGCTTCCTTGCTTGAGAACAGGTGTGGCAATAATCAGGCCTGGGTGAGGCTAGGGAAATGGAATTCAGCTTCCAAAAGATGTGAGAAAACACAGATATTTTATGTTTCATGTGGGGGGGGGGGGCTGACTACTTTTCACCTAGGCTCCTGTAGGTTTGACGAATTTTTCCCTTAATAATAAAGACCTTCATTTAAAAACTGCATTTTGTGTTTACTTGTGTTATGTTTAATATTTAAATTTGTTTGGTGATCTGCAACATTTTAGTGTGACAAACATCAAAAAGATTAAGAAATCAGGAGGGGGCAAATACTTTTTTACACCACAATACTGTATCTTTGTACTCCTCACCTGATAGCCACCACACATGCTTGACAATATCTGACCCAAAAAAGTTTATCTTGGTCTCAACAGACCACAGGACATGGGTCGTAATTGGGGACTCCATTATTAGGGGAACAGACAGGGCAATCTGCCACAAAGACCGAGATTGTCAAACACTATGTTGTTTATCTGGGGTCCGAGTTCGATCGTGGATCGGACTGACAGATTGCTGGGAGGGGCTGGTTAGTATCCAGTTGTCATAGTCCACATTGGCACCAATAATCAATTTAGAGGTTGGTGGAGTGTCCTTAAAAATGATTTCAGGGACTTAGGTCAAAAGCTCAAGGCAAAGACCTCCAAGGAACTTTTTTCAGAAATGCTACCTGAATGACGGGCCACACCAGAGAGACAGTGGGAGGTCAGAAAGGTGAAGAAGTGTCTCAAAGATTGGTGTAGGAAAGAAGGATTTGGGTTTTTGGAGAACTGGGCTGACTTCTGTCTTGGCTAAAGACTCTATGCTACGGAAGGGAAGCACCTAAATGGGGAGGGTGCAGCTGTATTGGGGGACAAAATGGCCAGGAAGTTGGAGAAATATTTAAAGTAGGGACTGGGAGGGAGGATAACTACAAAGATAGCATGCAAGATAGTGAAGATAGAGAGCTGGGAATTAGTAATAAAACAGGGTGAGGTGGAATGGAGGGAGGGAGGGGGTAGCAATAGTTAAAAAGAACAGGGATAAAGAAATAAAAAATTAAAAATCTCTAAATTGCATGCTGACTAATGATAGGAGTCTCACCAACAAAATATATGAACTAGAATTATTCATGCTGAAGAAAAATATGACATAGTGGGGATAACTGAGACATGGCTGGATGAGAGCTACGACTGGGCGGACAACTTACAGGGTTACAGTTTATTTAGGAGAAATCAGAAAAACCGGAAGAGAGGAGGCTTATGTCTCTATGTAAAATCCTGTCTGAAGCCAACACTGCAAGAAGATATAGATACAGGAAATGAGCATGTGGAATCATTATGGGTAGATGTTCATGGGGTAATAAGAATAATATAACTCTACTAGGGGTCTGCTATAGGCTGCCAAATATAACAGAACTCATGGAAGATGTACTCCTCAGGCAAATAGATGAGGCGGCTAATCAGAATGAGGTTGTTATTATGGGCGACTTTAACTACCCAGACATAAATTGAGAAACTGAAGCCTGTAGCTCTCATAAAGGAAACAGGTTTTTGTTAATAACTAAAGATAATTACCTTTCCTAAATGGTGCAGAAGCCAACTAGAGGGAAGGCCCTTCTAGACTTAAAGGGGTTGCCTCGCAACAAAGAATAGCTTTCAAATTGTAGGGAACACAAAATAAAGAAATTTTCCAAATATATTGCTTTGTTCCTCTGTTTTCCCTAAGGAGATACAAGTGAATTTATGACCTCCCTGGCTATTTCAGTTCCCTCAGTAACTGACCTGTAAACAATTCTCCCCCTGCTGTTTGTTCAATGAGATAACAGTGAGTGATGTCATCACACAGGTTGTGGCAGTGTCCTGTGCTGCTCAGCAGTAAAAAGCTTGATTTATGTAAAATAAACAGAACTGTAATTAGGGCTTTTGTTTTGGGGATCAGATAAGAAGTCCTGTTAGTAGTTTGAGACGCTAATCTGATCTAATTAGCATCTGAAAGCACAGCACTGCATGGAGCTGTACAAGCTGGGAGTTTATGCAAATGAGTCAGTCTGAACCAGGAAGTGGCAGAGTATTTCATTCATGCATTCTCTGAAACTCTGAAGGGAGACAACTCCTTTAATATACACTAATAGACCTGACAGAGTAACAAAGGTTCAGGTTGAGGGGCAACTAGGAAATAGTGACCACAATATAATAAATTTCCATTTGTCCTTCAATAGAGTTTTTTGTCGAGGAGCCACAAAAACACTGAATTTCAGGAAGGCTTAGAATCTGCTTAGAGAGGCCCTAAACTGTATTGACTGGGACAAGGTGTTTAAAATTAACAGAATAAATAATAAATGGGGATCTTTTAAAAATATCTTTAAATGCCCCTGTGGGGGGTACATACCTTTGGGAATAAAAAAAATTTAGAAAACATAAAAACCCCAAAGTGGGTCAACAGAGATGAAAAAAGGAATAAAAACAAAAAGAATGTGTTTCAGCTACTAAAACAGGTGGACAATTAAGAGGCACTAAAAAACTATAAGGTAAAAAATAAAATATGTAAAATAATGAAAATAATGATAAAGGCAGCAAAGCTGGAGACAGAAAGACATATTGCCATTGAAAGTAAAACTTACCCCAAAATATTTTTAAAATTTTAAAAATGTGAAAATTAAAACAAAAATTTTGGCTCTTTGAAAATAGTGAGGGATATGGGGGGGCGATGAGGAGAAAGCAAACCCATTAAACAATTTTTTCTCCACTGTTTTTACTGAGGAAGATAACCTTCCTGTTGATGACCAGAGGGATGAGGTAAACTCTTGTCTAACCCAGAAAGGCGGGCAACAAAAATTATAAAAGCACTGGGTGGACTGCAATACCTTATTCTATCTTTAAAAAAAGGTGTTAGGATTCTGACAACCCTGTAAAAAGCATACTTGTTAACCACTTCACTAGTAATACGGGAGATTTTTAAACCCGCCCCAGTAATTCCACATCTGTCTGGAAAGCCCTTTTTCCCACCCGGGAACACCCCTGATTTTTTGGGGAATGCCCTTTTTGAACGGGGGTTTTAAGCCCCACCACTTTTCATGGACCATCGTCTTGGAATGTTGGCAAGTAGGAAAACAGAAAGGGGCTAGAAGACAGGTCGACTTTTGTAATTTTTTTTTTTTTGGTTTTTTTTCCCACAGTTTAGAAAACAGATAATGAGCTTTAAACAAATTAGTAGCATTCTTCATTTTGTTGTCTATTTTGTTGTTATACAAAGGGGGAAATCCATGGTATAATCCTAAGGACTATTTGCTGTATTAAGCCAAGAAACTTCTGAGCACAATCCTGTCCCAAGCTAAATTACACAATGGCAAAGTTTTCAGAAGGTGGGCTTAAACTTTTTCATGGTTCAGTTTTTTTGTTTTTTTTTTAATCTTCAAATTTTTTATTTTCCAATGCATAAAGAGTGACAGTTTACAACATAGGATCATGTAAAAAATTAACAGTAAGGCATAACAAGTCCATACAAACAAAACAAAACAAGCCAAATGGTCACTAATTATTACTGGACAATCAAAGGACTAATAGAAGTTTTGAGTAGGAATAAGAGAACATATAATTTTTATATCAGTTTAAAGAATTGGAGGGAGAGGACTTGGTAAGGGGGGTAGGAGGGTTGGAGTGAAAAACCATACATTTTGTCCCCTTTACAGACAATTTTCAAGAGTTCTTAAGCCCCTGTAAAGAATGAGGATTCTGACCACAAAGACCATTGGTGTTTTATTTTTGGGATCAAATGGGGGGACTCAAGTAGGTTTTGCAGCTAACTGGAAAATTAACTCTTTTTATAATTTCCTTAGTTTTTTAAGGAGGGGATTTCCAGTGTTTAGCTTCACTAAAGGTAGCCCCTAGGTGTGGATAGAACTGTTCTGAAAAAACCTGGGAGATCTTTAAGATTAATATCAAGGAGTGCTAGGGCTGGGGAGAGATTGATCCTAAAAGAAGATAAATCAAAGATTGTTTTCAACTTTTTCCATAAGGGAAAAAGCAAAAACTCCCCCCACATAGTAACAGGGTTTCCCCTTTTGGCCGCTCCTCTCCCAAAACAGCACTGAATTATTTTTTTTAACTATGGGCTAGGCGAGTGGGGGTCAAATACCATCCAAAGCATTTTTTTGACACTTTTAAGTGGTTAATGCATTTTCGAATACCCAAAGCAGCTGCAGAGGCCCTAAAACCAGGGCCATTAGAGAAGAACCCCAATCCTTTTCCCCTTTAAAACCCAAAAATGGTTTTTGGGTTGGGTCCAATTTGGGGCAATAGTAGGCGGTTAAGTGATGATACCCTTTTTCAAAGCTTTGTGTCCTCTTAGGAAATGGAAATAAGGGGGGGATACCCCGGGGCTGCTAGGCCGGCCTCCCTTTAAAATGTGCCTTTTTGTAGGTACTTAAAA
This sequence comes from Phyllomedusa bahiana, assembly GCA_025379985.1. Classification (NCBI taxonomy): domain Eukaryota; kingdom Metazoa; phylum Chordata; class Amphibia; order Anura; family Hylidae; genus Phyllomedusa; species Phyllomedusa bahiana. The sequence continues at coordinate 179,581 of JAODAL010003062.1, forward strand.
AAGGTAATTCGGGCTAGATTGTGGCTAGACGTAGGTCAGTGAAGGGTCTAAGATGTTCCCCCTCAATAGTGGTCAAAAAGTGGTAAGCCCCCTAGCTATCCCGTCTTTTACAGAAAGCTGTGGAGTGCTAATTGGAATTTTGAGATGGGGCATTCCTTTTTAACACGTACAAACCCCTTTTGTTTGGGGTTTAAAGTATTTAATCCATGCCCTTTGGGAAAGGGATGTCGGGGGTTGGGGGGGGTAGGAAGGGGGAAAAGTGTATTTAAGATCTAAATTTAAATTCCGCCAACAAAATAGATCTTTCACTGGTTTAAGGGGGTTTGTTGTGAGCTTTCAAACGTGCCCAATGGTGGAGTTCCGGGGACCTCCAGAAGGGAAAAAAAGGGGTCAAGTACAAAAGCTACATTATATGCTTTAATTTTTGGACGACATGCCACCTTTTTTTTAGTTGAGGAAGAGATGTTTGTTTTCCTACCCCTAGGCTTTTCCCCCCCCCCATATGAAAATTCAAAAAAAGCGACTGGAGTTTATTAAGGGGGGAAAAATGGGAATAGTAGGTTAAAAAACTTAAAACAAATAAAACTGGGAAGTAACTCCCTTTTAGTGACATTTTTCCTGGCCCCTCCCAAAAGGGGAGGAGGCCAGACAAACTTTTTTCGTCAATAAAAGGAATTGTATACGGTATTAAAAATTTTTTTGTATAGTTTGCTCCCCAAAAAAAAGGGGGGAATCTTAATACCTGGTAGGTAATGTGGGGAAACGGACCCCCAAAAGAATTTAAATTTAGATAGACGAAGCTTCTGGGGAGCTGTACATTTAGATAGGATATTGGATTTTGTCTATTTAGGCGGGGTAATAAGAGGGAAGGGAGTACATTTAAAATTTTAAGGAGGGATCTAAAAAGCGTTCCGGGTTTGCTGCAAAAAATTAATATTCATCGGCGAACGGTAATTTTTTTTTGGACTGGTTCTCAATGGGGAAAACCGGGGGTTGCAGTCGATTGTCTATCATCTCCGCAAGGGTTGATGCCCCCATAAAAAGATTAAAAAGGGGGAGTGGCAGCCTTGTCTGGTGCCGTTGGTTATCGAGAAAGGGGGGAAGAAAAGAAAAAACCCATGCAAAAACCCTAGCGAAAAGGGGGGGAGTAGAGTGAAGTAATGGCTTTTGGGGTTATGGGGCCTCCCCAAAACCAAATTTTAATAGTTACTTCAGTCGGTAAAACCCCGTTTTTAGCCGATCGAAGGCTTTTTTGCTTTTAGTGATAGAAGCCCCCAGAAGGGGGTTTTATCAGAGTTAATTTTGTGGATGAGATCTAGTTTCTCTCCTAAAAACCATCTCGGGTTGACGGCCTTTTAAAAAAGCCTACTTGGGTCCTTGTTAATGATAGATGGTTAAAAAGTCATTAAGCCTATTTGCTTTTTGATTTTTGGGAAATATTTTTATGTCACAATTAAGTAGGGGGGAATGGGAAAGGTTAATTGGGTTT